>JAZHYW010066142.1:0-27589 GCA_037355805.1 Ixodes ricinus
TAGAAAGAACTTATGTCAGAACATGGTGAAAGTCATTTTATCGTATTCTGTTTGATCAGATAGAACAAGTGATCATCCTTCCAGAGACATTTCCACATTGCTAGAAAGATGATCGTAGCTATGAAATCTTCTTGGACACCGTGACAACTCTGTCCAGAAAATGCACTTAAAAAAAAAAAGGAAATTTTAATATTTATTTTTCTGTTTGGTTTGTAAAACTCACTTCAAGCAGATGCATATTTTTATAAACATACAAATTAACAAAGGACAGACTAATAACATTGTGCTATTTTATTTAAGCAAAAAGTAAAAGGTGGTAAAGAAAAGGCGCTCACTGCTGCAGCAAAGTACTCGTGTATATGTGGAAAGCGCGAGCACACCACTGGGAAAATGTCCCATTATTCGATAATGGCAATGCCTACTACCGTTACAGTTTTAAACACGAACCTAACTGCATGCTCGGAACCATACACTTAAAAAACAACTCAGTGCCACCGTCGAGAAAAAGAAAACGCACACAACGCTTTATTTCACCTGTCAAAGTTGCTGTTGGTTTGTTGGTGCACTTGGTGCTGGGGTGGCGTGCACGAACAGCACTCAAGACTGAGGTGCAGAGACTTGATTGGTACAAGTTCCACCACTCCAGAGGATCAAATTCAGTCTCCTCAATCTACCAGTAGGCAAAGAAGCCACTTGCAGGCTTCTACTTCCTTGTGGCTTGGTACGTTTGGGTTTTCCTTGCCCCAAGAATGTTTTCCGCTCTTTCCATGCCAAACAAGAACACGCTTTTCGGAACGACAGATGCCCTGTATTCTTTATTTTTTTAGAAACAGCATTTCTGGCGAGATAGAACGTTCTAACGAGATCTTTTGTGAGAATCAAATCTTTTTTACGTGAAGGACAATTTCCTCTCGGTTTGCACCTTTTATTTAAGAGAGTAGCTTTGCTCCTGCAATACATTCAGTAATGTACTTGATAGTATGAATCATCGTACTGAAACCTTATGAGAGATGTTAATGGCGCGTAAAATTTGTGGCTCGTATTATATGGTCCTAACAATTTCTCAGCTTCGATGAGTGCGATTTAACGAAGTTTGATTGAAGCTGGTTTGCCAACATGGCGTTCAAAAACAGCTATCATCATCATGAACACAATGTCTGAGGCGCCACCATCCGTCCAGACAGTCAGGTTAGGGTGATGGCGTCGGCGCATAAACAATGCTCGGCCGCCTTCACAAGAAAACTCGTTTTGCTGGTGGAAGACATCGGCAACAGTGCTGCCGGACGACAATTGCTGTAATGAGGGGCAGCATCCGCGGATGGAGACGACAAAAAGCAAGCTCTGTTCGTACGCAAATGAACGAGGAGCATCTTTGCGCCTCTGCATCATTGTTCGCCGATGTCGGAGGCGTCTCGGCGACCAGAAGATAACGCAGGCACTCCTCGCGTCCTCGCCGTAAATACCGAGCTGCTGCAAGAGAAGGCGAGAACTTTGGTGGAGCCGACATTGGCTGCTACTGCGCCGTTTAAAGGTTTTTCACCAAAGGCATGGGCGTCGGCACGCTTGTCGCTCGCTGCTCGCTCGTTCGAAAAGTGCGGAAGTTCAAATGCGCTCAAAGCGCGACTCGAAGACGAGACTGCCTTCGGAAGAAGGCGTCGGACAAGGTGTCTGATGGCCGTGATGACAGTGATTAAAGTTCAATTACGACGCAAATAAACATTTTTTCTTAAGACTTCCTTGGTCGCATCTTTACGCGGAAAATTTTTGTGCAGTCTTTAAATTGTTTCGCATTATACGCGGATAAAACTTTTTTTTTCTTTTTCGCCGTCCTCAAATCATGCCTCGTATTATACGCGGGTTCGTATTATATGCGGGTCTTTACGGTTTATTCACTTTTTTGGGCGCAAAAGCCTTAGATGATCCGATTATGGGAAAAAGGCGGCACAACGCCAATGCTACCTTTTCCCGCAATTATGCGGGTATAGGCTTTTCGCCTTAAAAAAAACTTTTGGGAAACCCTTTGTAAGGCTAAGCATATGGTCGAGCGCGGTTATTACACCCGAAATATTTTGAATTATTGTTTATATCGAACAGTCCAAACATCCCCGCGAAAATCACATGCTTAATCAAACTCCCATGGCTGGGACACTCCATATTGTCGAAGGATGCCAGGAATCGGTTCTCCAGCGGATCAGTTTGCGCCGCGCCAGTGGGGAGCATGTATCCCGTGTTGCAGGGCTGGCGGACCGCCAAGCCCGGCGTAAGCTCACGGGGTTAGGCAGCTGCCAAGGCTGGGGGATCCCGGTGGCCGAGTGGGCCAGCGCACACCAGCTTGGAGCAGCACGTGGAGCGTGCGCTCGCGCTAGCAGAACCCAAGATACTGGGTCTCGATCCCAACTCCTGCCCATTCGACCTGGATGAGCACTGTATTGGCGCAAGCGATCGTGCATCACTACTGCGTGGTGCAGTTAGAGACCCCAGGCTAGACGTGTTGTACTGCACTGGCTAAATTGCTCATCTCAGAAACGAGTGACTCGTCGCAACTTTGAAATGGCCGGCACAATCCACGCTGGTAAATATCCACACAACCCCAATTATTGTCAAGTAAGGAATTGAGCAAAAACGTCGTTTCAGCAAAAGAAGAAAAAGAAGAAAAGTGGAGGATGGCAAAAGCAAGGGGAAAGGGGTACACCCGCGTAGGGAAGGCAGGGAGTGCCCGCTGTTGGAACGGTAGCATGCGCACTTTCCCCGAACACCACCGTCGCTGTGCAGACTGCTTAACCCCAAAATAAAGTAAGCATATAAAAAAATTAAAAGTCTTCTTCATGTTGAGTGCGTCAACAACAGTTGAGCAATCACACTTTTAAATGCCTTATCTGTATTCACTCCTTCTTCTTTCGCCTTATTTTGCTTTGCCCGATTTTTCTTTTATTGCTGCTCTGAATATAGTGAGGTTTCTTTTTTGTTGCTTGCTTAACTTTATTCTATGGATGGAGAGTTCTTTTAATGTGGCTCGCTTTTTCCGTTCTTTTCATTTTTTAAATTATTTTCATGTTTTGTTGTCGAACGCTGTGTGGAGGTCGTGGCCAGGCATAAACGATCGCAAACACCAGGCGGTGTTTGTGATTTTCACCAACTAAACTCTACTGTATTTAGCGGCTCTAGAGGCTTTATTTCGTAAGGTCCAGTTTGTTGCGGCTTTTGGTATTAGCAGGGACGTGCGGAAATTTCAACTGAAGCTTATGTTAACATATTTTTTTATATCAAATTATCGACATATCAAACTATTTTACGATCCCCTTGAATTCAATATATCCGGGTTCGACTTGGACGAAAAACATGAAGCTAAGTAAATCGCAATTGAAGTTTTGACAGTGATTGCAAAAAATTGTACAGGGATTCTATGCAATTAGTTTCATCAATATGTAGAATAGTTCTTTCATACAAATTGAGATCAAATGAACTGTAATCTATACATAATAACCTTAAAAAATCTGAAAAAAAATGAAAGCCATAGGCACCCCTGTGAATCGCCGAATTAGAGCGCAGCTCTTGAGGAGGACGGGAAGGCAGGGGGGGGGGGGTCACATGACCCGGGGAGGGGGGGGGGGTCACATGGCCTGGGGGTCACGTGACCTCGAGGAGAGGGGGGGATTTTCCCGCTAGAATTTAGTGGGAAAATTTTCCGCTAGGTTTAGCGGGAAAATTTCCCACTATATTTAGCGGGAGAAAATTTCTCGCTAAATTTAGCGGGAAATTTCGCAAGGGGAAATTTCTTTCCGCTGGATTTAGCGGGGAAAATTTTCCGCTGATTTAGCGGGGAAAATTTTCCGCTAGATTTAGCGAGGAACATTTTCCGCTAAATTTAGCTAAGGGGAAACTTTCCGCTAAATTTAGCGGGGAAACTTTTTCCGCCAGATTTAGCGGGGAAAATTTTCCGCTAGATTTAGCGGGGAAAATTTCCCGCTAGATTTAGCGGGAAAGCATTTTCCGCCAGATTTAGCGGGGAAATTTACCCATCATGCACCGCGACAATTACGCCGACGACGACGCCGCTCAAGCCGGAAACAAGCAACTAAGAGCTGCGCTCTAAAACAAAAAATTACAATGTAAAAATAAAGAATTTAGCACACTAATGAGCTGACTTTATAAGAAACAATGGGTGGGGCCAGCAGCAGTTTGTAGCCCTCAACGCAATTCTGTTTGGACCTAAAGGGCCTCCGATCCGTGTAGCTCTAGGAAGTGCCTTTGCAGCAACCGGGGTTGTAATCCTCAGTTGCTCCTGCCTTGTGTCGCTGGCATACTCCTTTGCGCTGCTGCTCTGCTGTTCTGTGTACAGCATTTGCTTTACGCAAACGGAGACTGTCCTTTTCGACACTTCGACGTTCGAGGCAGTTACCAGTTGCATAGCCCAGGCATGCGGCAATGGGCTTGCTGGTCAACATCCTTCCCTGGTTGTAGATGGCAACAGTCTCGGCTGCAGCTCTCTTCATGCTGTCTGAGGGAAACATTCATCATTCTGTGGATGCCTGCATCCAGATGACCGAATGTAGGCTCTCGCTCGCGTTCCGAGTCTTGCACTCACTGCACCGTGCCAGCAAATCTTCATTGCTGAGCCTTGAAACACAGGCTCAAGTGCAGCCCGAACACGATCAGAAGTGGATTCTTGTGCGACGGAGGAGGCTCACAGTTTGCCAAGGCCCTATTGGACCGTACACCGTGGACATCATGCGCAGGACGATGGCCTCCACAGGCCTCTTTATCTCCGGAACATCGTTGCTGCTGCTCCCCAGGGCATACCCATTGCTGTTCTGGATCTTCTCCCCAGTCAGCTTGCCCCTTCCACAGAGTGCTTTGCCTTGAGCTTTCTTCTGACCTCGAGTTGCGCAAGGCAGCCCCCATCCGTTTGTGGACATGATTGATGCAGTCGTTCTTATCAGCAGACGAAGCCATACACATCTGTCTCTGTCAATGCATGAAAAGGGCCCACTGCCCCCATTTGAGAGTGGTAGTGTAGCACAGTCCATGCTTGGTCAGGAATCTTTGAAACATGGTCAAAGCAGCTTCAACCTCCATGCAACCAGCATTACAGTAGGCAGTTTTAGAATGACGTACGCAATTTTAGCGCACACTAGCGCAAAATTTAGCGTTTGTAATAGCGCACGCAACACGAGAGAGTTTTAGTGCATCTCCGTCGCGACGCCAAAAGCCTAGGCATCTCGCGCTAGTGACGCCACCAAGATACAGTCACAATTTTTATTTCCACACGAAATGTTGGTAACTTTCACGAAAAACACAGTTTTTAATCTGAGTACCTTTAAATTTGTTTAAACATGAGAATGCGATGCGAGCGGTTGACCGGTCGTGTCCGCTATGCGCCGCGGCAAGAGAGGTCTCGTGTACTGACCTTCGCACATCGTACCTTCGCCGAGAAATGTTCGCGCATCACAAGCATCAAGTCGCCGGTGATCGCTGCCAAACCGAGTACAATGTCGTCGCCGTATTGAAAATCGCAGTCGCGAGGATGCCGCCGACGCCGCACTCACGACGCCGCCGAAAGCGCTGCCGCAGTCATGGTCCTGGGAGCCGCAATTTTTTTAACTGTGCTCGTCTTGGCTTTAGCCAACTTCTCATCACGAATCCTCCTTGGAGAAGCGCAAAGACTTTTTACGTACGCACGCTATTTCCGAAAAATAGCGCACGCTAAAATTGCGCACGCAAAGCGCAAAACCTGATTTGCGTTTGGAGCATGCGCAGCTGGCGATGACAGCTATGTCTTTGCGTATGCAAAGCTTTAGCGTGCGCTATTCTAAAACTCCCTAGTAAATGTTCCTTCGACAATTGTACCAGTCGCTGTAACCCTCTTTCTCCGGTCGCAGGAATAACCGAAGCAAAAGTTTGAGCAGATCACATGGTCAAGAACTAGGCCCGAATACAGTTCGACAATGCAGTTCACACCAACGTGGGAGCTGCGCCTCTGGTCAGACAACGTCGATGATGGCAACAGGGTTTGAGAGGTCTGCATACAGCTTCTTCACAACTATTACACTGGCAGCTTTCCTCGCACTTTCCAGGTTTTCGCAGGCTTTCACAAGTCTTGAAGTGCCCCTGGAAGGTCTCTGTGGCGCACGCCATGGTGGAACAAGTTCATGCATGCACAGAAGTCCGCCAGGGCTGCAACTCCTTTGCCGATCAACTGAATCCTCTGCATGGTCCGCATGTTCACTTTGAAAAGAGTGATCTTCGCCGTTCCAAACACTCTTGGTGAAAAGAACTGCTTTTTCTCGAACTCACATGTGGTGCAGACAAGAAGTTTGACTGCTAAGCCGTACCCCTTGTCCGTAGCCTAGGTGATTGACAGTGTTCCTGCACTGCAGCTTCCACATTTCGTCTGCGCAAAGAGGTCGTTCCGGACCTTTATATCCACAACAATGAACTGTGTCCAGGCATTGCTTGTCTGCCTCCTGCATTGACGATGAGACGGTCGAACTTGCGTGGGTCACCGACTTTTTGGATAAGGCGCGCTTGCATCGCTCTTCTTCGTTAGATATGTTGAGCCCGCTCCGCCGTGGAGAAGTATCACAGTCGGCTCGCACCGTAGTTCCAGAACTCGAGAACGGCCCGTGGTACAGCTGGGACCCGCTATGTCTCAGCAGGCGACTCCGGCCAACCTGCCGGCAGATCCAACGATCTCTGCGGCGGTGCCGATCGCAGTGGCGCACTTCCAGGAGACCCCTTCGGTGTCTTGTTCCAGGCATGTTTCTTCCTTCCAAAAGCTCACCGCATGCTCACTTTCAGCCGAGCATCGGCCCATCTCGAGAACTCGAAACTCCCGCAGCTTTGTAACAAATCAAGGCAATGATCTATGTTCAATCTAAGCGCGCGAAACGGGAACTGAAAACATGCGCTCGATCACTGAAGAAACAAAGCAGAAGAGTGAGCAGCTGACAACACGGAGCAGGCGACAGTTTCGTCAGGCATGAACTGAGAGATGAGAAAAGAGCGGAGGGGTAGCAGGAGTGCGAGATATGATGTGTGGCTTGCATGTGCGCCGGCCAATCAGCAGCCGCTATCGAGACCTGGAAAACTAGCAGAATGTGGACGTTCCCCAAGAGCGTTATGAGAATGGCAGGCGTGGGGAGGGGAGGGAAGAGAACCACTTTCAAACAAGCCCAAAATGGCCACAATCCGATGAACGGCTACAGAGCGTGCTGTGGAAGGCGCTGTGTGCGAGTTTGACTACTTTTTTGCTTCAAAATCGCGATTTGAATGCTGCCGAGGCATCCTAACTAGCGTTTTCTTGTACTTGGACATCAGCATTGGGCATTGAAACTTTGCATGCGGGTACTTTAGACTATATTCAATCCAAATATTTGAGCTTCAAAAAACAAGAGAATTTTTGTGTTTTCTGGCCATTTTAAGGCTAGCTCCCCCTTAAATGAGCACTAAAGACATTTCTGAGATCGTCTGTTCTTGGTGATAACTTATCTTATTTCCCTTACTCAAAAGTGTGATTCAGGTGAGCCACTCTTCTGAGTGGAAAACTCTGGAGCACAGAATCCAACGGAAGCGCCTGTGGCGTGATGAGGGTGTGCATAAGCCAGTCCGCACCCCTCGTCGTTACGCCGCTGGCGCTTCCGTTGGATTCTGAGCTCCAAGTTTTTCATTCAGAAAGAGGCATGGCACTAACTTCAATCACATTTTTAGTAAGAAAACAAGACGTCGCACCGAGGCATAATTTTTCGATTTCGTGATGCTAAGATTCCGTACAATGAGTTATCAGCAAGGACGGACTATCTCAGAAACATCTTTAGTGCACCTCTAAAGGGCCACTGAAAAGAAAAAAAAAAAGATCTTTTGAAACAGTCGTGATGGGACAAAACATAAATTTTACGTGGGAAAAAAAAAAAAAAAACTGTTTAAAGCAATATTGACATTGCGAGATTTATTTTAAATTCTGCATGCAAGTTTATGACGTCACGGAATGGTCACACACTCTTTTCACCCCATTGTGACGTGATGGCCCAGCTGATCCACCACCGTGCAGCAGTGCACTTGGGAAAAGATATTCCACCCAGCACATGGAGCCAAAAAGCAGGTAATGAAAACAGGGGTTCCCGTATTTGTCGCCCGACAAATAAAGAACACAGGCAGAAATAATGGTGGACAACAAAACTAACCACTGTTGAAAGATGCCATATTCTACATTGGAGGAAGAAATTCTGCCATGAAAACAACGCTACAGTGCATTTTGACGGCATGAGCAGAAGTGTAACCTCCAGTCGCAGCACCTCAGTTACTGAAAAGTTTCGACAAATGAAGTCGGTTTAGGGTAAGAAGTGCACAAGCACTCACCTGGCAGAAGCCCATGCGGCCTTCTCCTGCGAGCAGACCCCCCAGGATGACTGGGTAGGAGGCATTGAAGTGGTTCACCAGCTCACAGGGCATTTTTTGCAGCTCAGCGCGCAGGTACAAGCCTGCCCGATAGCCTTCAAATTGAACCGCTGGCTGCTCGCCAAGGTCCTCAAACTCCTTCTGGTTCATCTACATGGAATAAAACCACGAAGGTTTTCACTGGGAGCAGAACAGTTCAAAGATACCTTAATAATGAAGTGTAAGCAAACACTTCAAAAGCACTAAATGCTCACTCCAACAGAAAAAATAGGCGGTACCATTTTGCCACTTGTGGAAGCTGGTGTGATTTCATCATCTCAAAATCAAAACACACTGCACAGATTTTTTAGAGTGTTTTGAGCTGCCCTGGATGTTTATTTCAGAGCATTTCTGAGCTCAGAAGATTTGCTGTAGAAAATATGTCTCCTGACTTCACCCGTAGGATTAAGTGTAAACTGGCCTCTGGAGCTGAGGGGACACGGTCTTCTGCTTTACGCAAGGTGTCGAGAGCAAGTGCAAATTTCTGCGACCTCATGCGGCATGATCTTTCATATTACTGAAGTAGTAGAGGGTGACTGTTGATGCTAAAAGCACCTTAACCCAGGTGGCGCAAACTGCTACCGAATTCCAGAGCGCGTAGTCACATGTTTCCATCCATCGGAGGCTATGGGGTCACACGATCACGTGGCTGGTTTCACTACGCGTCATGTGACAACATATAATGATGTCGCACGGCCATGTATAACAATGTCACGTGAGTGTGTACAACGACCTCACATGACCGAGGGAAACGACATCACGAGGCCACTTGTCATCATTTGATAACACTGTGTCACGTAACAATGGCTGAAGATATCATGTAATGTATAAAGATTGCAAGATCACCTAACCGATGGCAATTATGTAATCACACAGCCTGTAGTGATCACGTGACTCCTCCCACCATTGAAGTGACAAAAGTTTTTAACAAGACAAGTACATAACAACCATATTGTAATGTCAATCAATTAAAGATGCCCCACTGGCACAGGGTTAAGGCTGGTTCCACATGTGCATTTGAATGTGGTGAACTGGCGTTGCTTGTAAAGAAATTGGGAGACATTATGTGCAGTGTATCTCCCTAGCTCAGCAAAGCTCATAAACTCCCAGTGCGGCTCAGAAAACACTGCATGTTCTGTCTCCTGACTCTTTCCATAAGATTAAGATACATTTATTTAGTATAAAAAGAGCCTAGAGTGACAATGCCGAAATTATTATGCTCTGTCTCCTGGCGCACCTGTGACTGTTCTGTGAGCTCCTGCTTGAGCTCGTCATAGTAGGTCTTCTCGTCCTCGTGGTCGTATTCTGAGTCAAAGGCCTCCTTCAGCTTCCGCTTCCGCTCCTGGCGCTTGGCCGCTATCTGGGCCTCTCGCTCCTCCCGGCTCAGCTTCTTGCTCCTCCCGCTGGACTCCTCTGAAAGGAACAGATAAACACACTCATGCCTCTAATCTCAATCTTCATTATGCCACCCCCACATAAATTACTGCCTATTCAATTTATTGTGCATTCATATAAACTCAATTATACCAAAACCCTAAAAAAAATAGACCTCTTTACTAGGAATGTGAGCTTTGCAAGTCAATTTTCCTGGTTCCTGTTGTTTACTTCTATATGGTCAAATTTCATTGTTATGTGTGCCTTCTCCTGCCTTGGCTGCCAAATGGCAGCTAGCAGAGAGTACAAAAAAAGAAATCCTCTTTAATGTATCAAATTATTTATAGTAGTGTAAGCCCAATCACAGCATCCTCATCGTTCCCCTCGCAGTTACGAGCACAGTTCATTACTTAAATTAAGTGCCTCCCTCTCTACATTAATTCTATGAACACTTGAAGCAGTAACTACTGACTTACCCTTTGCATAGCTTGATATATAGTATCAACTAACAATATTATTTCCCTTTTGCTAGACACTACGCATGTCGTCTTAAGTTATCCTTAAGCTGGGATTCTCCAAATATTTTTTGGTTCAGAGAGTTTCTTGTACACATTTACTGCTGGGTGTGTGTGCGTAAGAAATTTGAAACTGAAAAATGCTTCAAGTCAACGCTTTTTTTATGCAACAAACGTTATTGGTGCGCATTTCGCAGTGGATCTGGTGTGCGTAAGGTAACAAAATAACTTGCTAAATTTAGCAGAAAATCCCCGACGCTGTGACGTTCCGCAATGTCTTTCCTTGTTCAATTAAATGAAGAAATTCCTCAGCAAAATTTAGTGAAAAATGGTCCACATGACATTGCACAATGTGATGTCATAATTGCCGTTATATTTAACCGGGAAAATTTCCACGAAAATAGCTAAGAATTTTGCTAAATTTAGCGGGAAGCGTTTGCCAGCCAGTTAACTGAAAAATTGTGACGTCACGTAACGGTGTAATTTCTGTACCTTGGCCAAATTTTAATGGTGGTAAAGGATGATTGTGAGCAGTGTTGCCGAATCGTGGGATATTTTTCACAAACATAGATCCAGGGGACAACGAGGAACTAAACTCGAACGCATGTAAAATAAGAGATATGTTTGGTTTTAAAAATGCATATTTTACATGCATTCAAATTAAATTGATCTTTAGCCCTTGGCACTAGGCTTTCCACACAAGGTTGGAAACTTCCCACGATTCGGCAACACTGATTGTAAGCAGTGAGTGAGCAGCATCTCGACTGTCGCCTCAGTTGTTTTACAAAACATGAAGAGCAACCGGCAACTTTTTTTTTGAGGAAGCACAGCCCTAGAACAATAAAAGAAACTGTACCTTCTTTCTCGGTCTCCCTCGGGTTTTTCCTCAGGTTCTTTGCCCTTGGCCTCGAGATCTTCCAAAGTCGCCGTAAAGCTCCTCTGCGAAAGTGGAAGATTGACAGAGGAGTTGGGTAACCTAGGTTCGTGCCTCCCTCACTTGCCCGACATGACGTGTGTATATACGAACAAGCGTGCATAATGTACATGAATCTAATTAAACATGAGGAAGATACGTAGAAAGGAGGACAAATAACTAGTGGGGGACGGACAACTCTTGTCCGTCCTCTCTTTTTATGTATCTTCCTCATATTTAATTACTGTTACCAACACGCTCGTTTTGTACTTAATCAGATGAATCTATTGCAATAAAAAGGTCAAGTGGGGCTGTTGTTATACCATCTTTGTCGAGTAAGGCTTGTGCGTCTTCATCGTCCTTCCACTTCCCGGTAACAAAACAGTCCTTGATCAAGTCCAAGATCTGGCAGCCAAGAAAACACATACGAAGTTGGAATTAGCGTGACAATATGTGGTTGACAGGACAAAAACAACACCTGAATTACCAAAGAAAATATGTAGCAAGCTTAGCAAGCTAATTACCTCTTCGTTCTTGAGAAGGGCATCTCGTTCGGTGAAGCGCGCACAATGTGCTGTCCACGCCGTCCCAAGATCTTTTTCGGCCTGCGTGTTTTCTTGCTTCCGAACTTTCTCAAACAACTCTCCCAACACCTCGGAACTTTCTTCCGTCTCTTCTTCCTGGTAGTCTTCATCTGATGGAAACACAACATTTTTAAAAGAAGGGCCCTTAAAACAAAACAATATCAAGTATGTAAATGCCTAGACAATCAATTCAGTATATTACTACTACAAATGTACTAGCTAAAAAAGGTAATTTGGTACATGCACATCCTCTTCAAAGTACCAGAATATACCACCAGAGGTGGCATTCACATACCTTTCCCATAAATAATGAATTGGAGGTTCCTCGACCTCTCCGAACGAGCCTGGAAGGCACGGGCTGCTTTTTCTTTCATGTTCTCTTTCCACCTCTGACGATCTTGAGGTAAGAAGTGTGGGAGAAACGTTTTTCAGTGCACAGTCTAGTATGCAGCACAATGCCTAGAATACACTCTTGAAGCTAGTCGATACCCATTTCACAATGACACTAACCTTCTTCATCGTCTTCGCTTTCCGCGTCCCCGGGGGTAGAGACATTCGCTGGCATCCTTCCACCCTGCTTGCCATCCCTCGTCAAAACGAACTTTCTTCGAGCTTCGAAACTTCGTCGTCGTCGCTCTGGTAAGGCCACAATTAGGAAAAAGCATATTACATTTCATGCAGTTTTTCCAACGTTTTAAGGAGCACAATAGAGATCCACGAGACAATACAGATAGTCTAAACCAAGTAAAAAATGCCAACATTATCGCCGCACCTCGGTCTCAAGGCCACTGTCCTCCTCAAGGTCTTCGTCCTCTGCTGGGACATTTCTTCGTCATCTTCTTCTTCTTCTTCACTTTCCGAACCCAAACTCTGTCTCCTTCCTTGGCCAGGGCATCCGACGAAAACGCGGGCCTCCGTACGTGGCCCGTATTCAGTAGTTGCGTCAGAGGCACTGGTTGTAGGAAGGAGCGCAAGGTATAGGTATCGCTTGGAACAAACTTTCAAAGAGGAAGGAGTTTACTGAGGAGCCTTACCTTTGTATGTCGTCAGCTGACAGAACGTTTCCGTCCGAGAACAAGGTGAACTTGCTAGCCTGCATCTTGGTGTCTATGGCATCTTTTACTTGCATCATGGACTCCAACATCTGATCCACCTGTTTACCCTCCTCCTGTAAAAGCACCACAAGATGCAGGCACTTTACTTCAAGTAATAATCTTGCCACAGTTTAGCTTCAATGCAAACATGCAAAATATGATCACCTGCTTTTAAATCAGTATGAACTAACTCGCCCAAACACAAGTTTTAATCCACCTGCTTTAGACCTTGCATTGTGCTAGAGCACAGTCGCAGAATGCACAAGAAAAGGATGCGATGTGCGACCAATGATTCCAGGAAGTAACAAAAACTTGGATAATTGAAAGGGCAAAATGGACGGTCTTTTTAAGCTCACAAAGCAAAGAAAAGAAGTACAACTACAGTTAAAACAGCATGTTAAAAAAGATCCGAGAAAGGGACGTAAACTTCAATCATATTATGTAATCACTCTCTCCTCCCATTCACTATGTTTTCAACCTCTATATTACAGTAAAAATCTAAACCAAAAGCCAGTGGGACACTGTTAAAAAGACATGTTCATGTAACAAATACATCTCTGCAGTGGATGTCCCATGTCACGAATGAGTTCAATCGCACAGGGGGTTCATACAGGAATGATTTTACCATTGCTGCATTATCTTCATCATATGCAAGCTTGACACAACTTCTTCAGTGGAGGACTTATATGAAGCCCAGTTGCAACTAACAAGTGTCAACTTTCTACATAAGGGTCCTCCACTTCCCAGCAAAACTGACGGAAGAACAAAAAGGTCACGCACCCCACGGCCCTCGGAGTGTGAGTGGCTACCCTTGAGGTCAATGTAGACGGCGTCCTTGTCAAAGACCACGCCCCCACACCCGACATGGGAGCGTAGAGCAGGCGCTCCTTCTCGTTCAGGGAGCGCCGCTTCTCCTTGTCAGGCAGAGGGCACGGATCTGGCAGCAGGCTGATGTCGTGGATCACAAAATCTCCGCAACCTATTTGGCACATAGAAAATATTGCGAAATATATTGTCCTAGAAGAATATCTGTAACAATACGACACATGGCCAGTGATTTGATCAGTGCCACCTGCCAAATGCTTTGCAAAGCTTGATGTACACTGAGGACGAAATGTGAGTGCACTGTGCCACTCTCCACCTGTGCATCTTCTAGAAGCAGGATGGTGGGCAAGTTGTAAGAGGCAATGTTCACTTGCAGATGACATGAAGATGGAGAGTGGCACAAAGAGCTCACATGTCATCCTCAGCAGATAAGAAAGCTGCGACGAGCATTCAGTCGGTGACAATGATGGTATTGCGAGCCACACATCATAATTTGTTGCTCACAGTGGGGGGATAGTAGTGAAAGATTTCAAAGAATATATACAATGTCTTTAGATGTCTCCAATCTATGTCTATTTTAGTTTGTATTCCAACACACTGTGCTGTATTCTACTGGCTTTTTAACAATTTACCAATCATTCTTTTTACTTTCTTATTTTTGTTCTATCATTTTGGGAGGTTTCCTGACAAATTTCTCAGATTTTAAGCAAATTTTCAAAAGCCACATTTTCAATGTTGTGTAACTGTCTACAACATCTCCTTATAGTTTTTGGTAATTACAAACACTGCCTAGACGCTTCATCAATGACATTCTAAAAGTTTCATGGCCAGTTTTTCTGCTGTTTGTTGCTTATTGCAATGTAAGAAACAACAACAGCCAGAGTGAGCTTACCTGGAATATGAATGCTGTTATTCTTCTTGAAGCTCGCTCCCCGAGCATAGCCGTACAGACAGACGTTTCGGTCGCACTTGGGACTGGTGCGGCACAGCTCAGGATCAGTCACATCCTCCATCCTACCAAAAGAAGAACAAGACATGATGAATTAGAGCATGCTGGTAAGGTTACAAGAATAAATGTGAAACAACAAAACAAGGACAGGACGAAACATCTTTTGAACAGGCAGCGTAAACATTCATTGACGTTCCATGATAATCGCCAGTTTCAGCGCCAGCCTGAATGAAGAGGAAAAGGAAGGAGAAAAAAACGAAAAACGAAGCATCCCTAAAGACAAGACTAGAAGTGTAGAGATTTAACTCTGGCTCTTCTAGGCAAGTTGTAGTCATATCTCGGCAAAACTCACTCATGAGTGCTGTCACTCTCCTCACTCACCCTCTCCGGTCAGGCGTGAGGTGAGGGTGAGGTTTTCGAGGTTCATAAACCTTGAAAACACACGAGTTTGAGGTTGAGTGAGGGGCAGAAGTTCGCTGCTTTGTGGCCGCTGCTTTTGTGGCGGGATGATGAAAGACAGGAACAGGGCTCTCCCGCTCGTCTCGGCCGCTCTCGCATAGTATGAGGCACCAATACACCCACAGTTTTGTTGCTTTGTGAAGGAGGCAAACGAGAGCTACGCTTGGTACGACTGAAAGAAGACGTTGCTATTTCCAGTCCACTTGTCTTGATGTGCAGTCGCTAATTCTGAAGCCAATATTAAAATGAAAGCTGGCTGGGAACTTTTGCGATTCGCCTGTATACTTGTTTGTTCAAGGCCTGGAGTTCTGGAAAAAAAAAGTATGCATACACATCATCGTGCGCGAGCACGCCCGAAACACCGGATTTGTTTGCAATTGAGTTTAAAGGCTGCTACATTTTATTTGGTAGGATATAAAAGTTGATTCGATAGTGGATTGTCATAAAAAAAATTGTAGATGATAAGTTTCTAGGTTACATTGAGAGATACGAAACAATCTTTTTTATTTTCCCTTAATACTTGGTGATAACAAGACGACATTCTATTCTGCTATCCGACAACCCGTTAGTTGCTCAAGAGGAGGCCATTGAGCATAGTCAGAATACTGGCTGTATCCGAAAACATTTTGCATGCTGGAGAAAGGGTCTTCTTACTAGCTCCAAAGAATTCAGATATTATTTATTTATTTATTTCAATACCCACGGTGGTGCATGTTGGAATAATAATAATATTCACACCTGAATAAACAATGATGCAGACACTCACTCCATACTTGCACAAAGTTGTCGCAAATCCTTGAAACAAACGGTGCACACGGCAAAGAATACTTCTTCCCGAAACTCGCGATGATGTGCTCTTCTATTCCAAACAAAACGTGCCTTCCTCAAGCACTCAGCCAGAGCGCGGCTGCTGCGCGGAAGGAGTTGAGGCGAAACAAACAAAAAGATATAACATTTTTTAATCTGGCGACGTGATGGCTGGCGCTGGAGCGGCGGAAGACGGCAGTGACCGTGGCAGTGATGTAAAAGCTGCGCAGCCTGTACGTAACATGAGCGCCAGCGCCGCAACTAAGGGGAGGGCAAGAACTACTGCTAAGTAAGGCGAGTTTATAAGTTCGATGAAGGGCATGAGTTTGTGAGTTTGGCGAGTTTGGTAAGGGGCACGAGTTTGTGAGTTTGGGAATTCAATGAGTTCATGAGTTCGGTGAGGGGCGTGAGTTTGTGAGTTCGGTGAGTTCATGAGCTTGGTGAGTTCATGAGTTTGGAATGAAAGACTTGAGAATGAGTGAGTTTTTTAACTTTTCATTTTGAGCGAGCTGTGAGTGAGTTCAACCATAAGTGCCAAACTCTGGATGTAGTTATGGACGGAGATAAGTGATTTCGGTGTCAGACAAGCTCAGAGGTGGAGATCTGACGTTCCACAAGGAAGAATGCACAATAAAAGCTTTTTTTTTTTGGGGGGGGGGGGGGGGGGCTATACAGGGACTTTTGACTCCCAACTGTAATGGGGGCAGAAAAATCTGGCACCTGCCGATCTCACAAACCATATACAGTCACCGACCCATATTTCGGACTTCGCAGGGAACGAAAAAACGTCCAAATAATAGAGCAGTCCAAAAAATCTGCAGATTAATAAACTTGCCTTAATTATGTCTAAGCAGGCTTAAAAATGCCGTCAATGGTGCCTTGCTTCAGGTTACGCCTCCACTCACATTCGACCACTTTCTATTAAAGAATCGCTAGCTTCTTTTCTAGCGTTATAGTCGAGTACTTTCTGCGCTTCTTAGCGACACTTCGTGGCGATGGAAGAACGGGGCGGGGCCATGACGTCCAAGCCAGCGTAGTCCAAAAACACGATTCACCGAGACGTGATAAGAGGCGCAAGTCCAAGACTGCAGACTGACAAACAAACAAAGCAAAATGGTAACAATGACAATGATAATGACACTCAGCTAGAGAAAAAAAAAAAGCCGTAGCATAGCGTCACCTAGCGGTAGGACTTAGCAGTACTCAAGTAGCGCCGCCAAACCAAGTCAATCTATGTGCAGCCAACATAGAATCTAAAATGGCGACTTCTCGGTGGTGTTTCCCGCTGATCGCTCGCAACGATTTTGTCCGGAAAATTGAACTTTCGGACTTCAAGCTGTCCGAAACATTGGTCGTGAATATGCACTCTTTTAAACAAGTAGGTCACGGTTTCTCCTTTAGATCCAAAATATCGAACAAGTCAGAATTATCGGTGCCCGAAATATCGGTCAGCGACTGTACATATAATTTTTAAAAAATTTCAGGAACCACCATTGTTGGTTGTCTAAGAATTACGATAGCATACATCACGTGACCTATGCAACAATTCAGGTTCCCTGCTAAATTTAGCGGGGAACCTGAATTTATCTGTAGGTGCTGTAACATCTGGTTGTGTGACATCCATTTTTTTTTCTGCCAAATTTAGCAGGGGAGCTGAATCGGTGCTTAGGTCACGTGACGGCAATTTTTCTGCGAAATTTAGCGGGTAACCTGAATTGCTGCATAGGTCACGTGACATCAATTTTCCCGCCAAATTTAGCGGAATAACTGAATTGGTGGATAGGTCGTGGCGTCAATTTTTCCTCTAAATTTATCGGGGAACCTGAATTGGTGCTGGGTCCTGACATCAATTTTCCCGCTAAACTTAACGGGGAAACTGAATTGGGGCATAGGTCATGCCAACGTAAATTTTTCCGCTAAATGTAGTGGGAAAACTGAATTGGTGCATAGGTCACACAACGTCAACTTTTCTGCTAAATTTAGCGGGAAACTGAATTGGTGCACAGGTCACGTGACATAATTTTTTTCCGCTCAATTTAACGGGGAAACCGAATTGGTGCCTAGGCCAGGTGACATCAATTTTCTGCTAAATTTAGAGGGGAACCAGGGACCCCCCTGCCTACCATATTAGAGGTCGGATACCTAGATTATAGAGGGAAATCTGTGATGAGTAGCTTGATAATGCTATCACATTAAAACTTATATTAGCCTTTCTTTGTAAAAATAATTTAAGTTGTATGTGAAATATCCTGTACAGCAAGTATACAAACTTAGTAACCCCATAAATTCCTTCGCTGTGCTTGCATTTTTAAAGCTAGCAAGGGTCCATGTGGAGGCACTGGGACACTTACCTCATTCTTGAAAGCATCTTTGTTAGCTATCTCTCTATTTGCATGCTATGAGAGAAGAGTTATATTAATCTACCAGAGAACTTCCCCCTGAGGGGGGCTAGAGGGGCTTCTATTGCAAATGTATGCATCAACAGTATGCAAAACAGTTTTAATTACTACACAGGGGCTCACATGTATGACCTCTGAAGCGCTTCTGGTACATCAAGCACTTGCTCCACAGCAGAACTGCCAAAAGAAAGGGCAAGTGCTACGCCCTAAATGACTCAAGGTCTTGCGAGGGTGACGTCACAATTAAAGATCCAGAATATGTAGTAAAAGCAAAGAAGGACGCAGAAGGTAGAGCAGTCACCTGTCGACCAGAAGATAGGGGTGGGCTGTCCGCCACTGCAGGGGCCTGAACTTCATCACAGAGATAAAACGTCCCAGGTTGTGCACTCTCCTGCTTCAGGTACTCCCCTGATGAGTCCCGACAGGTAGAAAAGCTTGGCTCCCTGCCAATGCAAACAAAAAACCACTGAAAATACTGAGGTGACAGCAATTGATACATTTATTTATTCAATCATTCCAAAGCAAATGTGTCCTGAATGAAAAAGTAAAAACACAGGCAAATCGGTGAACTAGCTCTATAATATGTATGAGAACAGGAAAAAAAAACTAAAATTAACAACCATGTATGGCTTGTTAAATATTTTTTTTAATTATTTCTGTTCTCAGGTTTACTTGTAGAGTGTTCCAAATGTCCCCAAGAAGGAAAACTTTAAACATTTCATTGTTGTGTATGACATCTGTCCTAAATGTCCTCATGAAAGCTGCTCTATTATTGCCACCCTTATTCCTGCATCGGACATATTCTCCCCTTCTTTCATTCCATCAAATTTATTTTCACAGTTCTATTCTATGCGATAGGTAATCACCAGGCCTCTTTTTTATGTTTCCTTTAGTTTCAAGTTCTGTCAAAGGAGCATTTGTTCACCTTTCCTTCCCCGTATGTTCCAGGATTGGTAGGCCCTTCCCGGGTTATTCCCAACCACCCTCACAAACTCTGAGCTTCATCTGTCATTGCCTGTCTTGTCTGTTGAGTGAGCCTAATTTTTATATATATATAATATAATATATACCGTAAAATCCCGTAAGGGCGCCCTCCCCCGAGAGATCGCCCATCCCGTTTTTCTGGCTAAATATCTGTAACATAAAAATTCCGAAACATCGCCCACCCCCGATTCCCGTTGGACGTCAAGCGATGTCCGACGGGAATCGCGCATCAACAGCGCGATCGGCAGGTAACGTTGTGTCCGAGAAGCGAGTTCATAGCGGGTTCCCGCATTTCTGTCTGCGATCTCCGCGTGATATCGGCTCGCGTAACACGCTAGTTGTTCCCGCGTGTATATTGCATCGTGAAATGCGATTCTGTTGCGTCCGCAATCTGGGTATTTGTTTCTGTGACATGCGAGTTTGTAGCGTATTCCCGTGTTTTTGTCCGCGATCTGCGCGCGCGATATCGGTTTCCGTGACAAGCAAGATTGTAGCGGGTTCCCGCGTGTTTATTGCGCCATGAAACTTGAATCTGCTGCGTCCGCGATTTGCGATATACGTTCCCGTGAGATGCGAGTCCTCGGCGGGTTTCCGCGAGCCCTTCGCACAGTGAACCACGAATCTGCTGCGTCGGCCACTCGCGGTATCCTTTCCCGTGACACAGGAGTTTGTAGCGAATTCCCGCGTGTTTATCGCATCGTGAAACGCGAATTTGCCGTGTCCGCGATCTGCGGTATCAGTTCCCGCGTCACGTGGTTTATAGCGGGTGCCCCGGCGCTTATCATTAATTTTTGATAAAGGTTTGCTGTGGCATCCCCAAAGATAGCCCACCCCACGTTTCTCACCATTTATCTCTTCATTTTGGGTGGGCGTCCTTACGGGATTTTACGGTATATATATATAAATAGCATAAAATACCGGGCAAGTGCCCACTCAAAACTGAGAAATAATCGCCAAAAATGGGGGATGGTTGCTTGTCCGGTACCACTCACATATCAATGTACTGCAAATTTTCTCAGATCTTACAAATTTGGGAATGGGCGCTTAGTGTGGAATGGGTGGATGCGCGGTATTCTACGGTGTATGTATGTGTATGTGTATGTGTATGCATATATATATATATTTTTTTTTTATGGTTTTATGTTTTTTGTTGTTCTCGTCCTCTGTTAGGCCTGTGGACCATCAGAAAACAAATAAAATTAAAATTAAAAATCTCAATGATGCATGGTTACTAGAGAAACACGGGACACACAAAAAAAGGAGGAAAAGTCCACAACGTACAGGTACCCATGTTTTTCAAGTAAGTGTACATCACCACTTTGCCTGCACATTTCTCTTATTTTAATAATCAATGATGCATGCGTATTGTTACAATTTACCTGCAACAAGCCCCTAAACCTCTAACATATTGACCCAGGTTCTGCTGTGCCAGACCAAAGTAAACCGGTAATGTAAACAAATTATAAAGCAAAGGTCGAACGTTTTCAGATTTTAAGCTTTCTTTTTACGTAGGCAAGAAACTTAAAATGCTATCAAATGTGTACGTGCCTGGTAAATCTCCGTCCAGAAGCGATGCTTCATCTGCTTCTTGGTCTGACGCAGGGTCTTTGCATTCTTGATCATGTCCAAATGTGAAAGGACGCCCATGATTCTCGGGAAGCCATGCACCTGGCAAATGTTCAAGAACTCGAATGTCTCCATCTCAAAGCCGTAGCTAGCGTCCACCATGAGGAGCACCTGGAAGTTAAAAGTGAAATGATGCACAAACACTGGTACAGACTCAACAGAAATTCCACAAGATGGAAGGTACCAAAGTTAACAATTCACATATAAGGCTTTTGTCAACTCACCAGATCAGCGACTTTGGAGATATCTATCATGCAGTTGATGTCATTGTTGCATTCAATGAGGGTGAGTCTACGCTTCTTGCCTAAAGTAAAGAGAAAATTTTTTTTTAACAAACGACATAACCAGTTTGTTTTTCTGCTAGATATTCCAAGATTTAAGAGAGAAATTTTATCCCCAAAAGTCCAGCTTTCTCTCTATTTGCATATAAATAAACTAGATTTTTAATGAATCTATGAACACACGTGCCGATTAGTTTCATTCATGGTACTGGTTGCTCCTTGTGTCATAGAACATGCTCACAAAACATATTTAATATCACAGCATATGTCATTCGAACCAGGTGCATGTTCCATCATAACAAGGAGCAGACTGCAAGTGTAGTTACAAGCAATGCATGTGCTGGCATCTGCAGCGGTAACTGTTCTGAAGCAAAATCTAAAACAAACGGCACTTAGCATGTGCATTTATAAATATCTTATTTTGATTGCTAAACCTAAAATCTGGTATACAGATAGGGCTAGCAGTTGCAGTGCATGTACCTATGTTTCCAGAATTCTCCCTGGTGTTGGGGTAATTTGGCAAAATGTCTTTTGATCGGAAGGGTGAAAAATCAAAGCCAAGAGTGTTCGGAAGGGTGAATTACGATAATAATCCCTGGAGGAGGGGAACAAAGGACAAGCACAAATTTAACGTTATTGTAGTCCAGCCCGCTTGCACCTTTGCATAAATTGCATCATCATCACAACAGTGGTGAACTGCTTGAATTGCTGAACATTTTGACTTATAGGTTTTTGAAGCACGGACACCACAAGCAGTATTGTACGTCGGGCCCCAAGGCGGCTCACCAGAGACAATAGTGACCGGTCCTGTGATGGTGCTCACAAACTGTCTGGTGAAATTCTTGATGAGGCACTGCATGAGGGTGGTCTTGCCCACCTTAGGTGGCCCCACAACAGCCACCACGAAAGGTGGCGGCTCGACAGGGGTGCGATCCACCAGTGGAACATGATGGCGCTTCTCCTGGATGTCCTTGGTCCTAGCATGGCAGATCGATAGATGGATAAATTAATAGCCCGCCATGACACATGGGAGCTGCGATACGAGCATGAATCAGTAGTTTCATTGACTCAGCAACTTTAATAGACAATCTGAAAATAACTGGCCCCATCTGGCAGAAAACTGTTTGAAGATTCCCAGGATGAAATATGTGCAGGCAAAATGTCACAACAGCCACAAAACAGATGTTGGGAAAACTCAATCTAGCTCACCGCAGCTTAGTGGAGCTAGCAGAATTTAGTTTCCTTGGTCGAGGAACTGCTCGCGCCTGTTTGAGCACATGCTCCGGTATTTTCATGCTAGAACCTCCTCACAGGCGACTCTCGAAAATGGTGGAGGTTTACTACAGTTGATCGAATGCCATTTCATCAAAACACGTTTTATCGAAGCTCGGTTTGAGAATACAGGGAGTCAGTTTAGAGAAATGCCGTTTATCGAAAAGGAGCACTGTTTTAAAAAAGGCTTCCCTACTTCGCGCGTGTTAACCGATCGGGTTCCCCGGATTTACGCCGTACAGTCTGCGGCGGCTCATTACAAAAATGTTAACCTGACCCATCTGTTCATGCCACTCCATGGCGGCCGAATTCGCTAAAAATAGGCTTATCGCCATTTTCTCTAAGCTGGGTTTCTCTATAAAAGGATTCGATAACTGGGGTCGGTTAAACGGTGTTCCGCTAAAACAAGCTTCTCTGAGCCGCATGCCTCCCGACCGACAGTTGTCTCTTTCAGACTTGTTGCAACCCAAGCAAAAAGATAAATGAAGGAAACCTGAGCTTGGTTAAATATGTTATCTGTGAGCAAAGAGGGGGACTATGTTCGACAAATGTTTCGTTCCTCCTAAAAAGAAACTGAAGTGACGATATCGCGTTTGATTTGATAGGAGTCTCGAATGACGAAAGAGGGAACTTTCATCATTTGAGCCTCTAACCCAGTGATTCTCAACCATCGATGTTTCGCGGACCCCTTGTGGATCGGTGGAGATGATGGAGGACCTTGTTCGTGGTCAAGGGAGAGAAAATGTATACACGAACTCATCTCTGTGACGTCACGGCGCGGTGGTGGCGCGCCGGTCGCACTTCCGGTCTGGGGCTGTGGGCAGAAGTCCCCATGCCAGACGTGTATTCCTGTGTTGTTTTGAAAGGAATCAGACAAAAACCTTCCTTCTCGTCAAAACGCCGCGACTGGGGCCGTACCAAAAGTGTCGAGAAAGGTTGGAAGGTCAGTTTTCACGTGCTCGGTTCGTCCGAGAATCTGGATATGTGCCGTGAAAAGGGAAAAGTAGACGCCGTCGGACAACGATTGCTTGGGCGGGAAGCACTTTGGGTTGAATTCACGGATACTTGTGGTCATCAGATTTATTTGTTTTGTTCCAACATGAACGCCAGAAAACCGTCAAGTTGTGCGGACCACCAGCGGACTACGTTCAGTGCGTCTTCAAGTTCGAACGGCCGCCTGATCGTTCAAACTGTCGTCTGCTCTTTCAAACGTTTCTGCTTGTCGTCTGCTCTCTTAGACGACGCCGGCCCGTAGACCAAAAGTTGGCCCGGTCCTTCCGATTAGAAGTAAGAGCAGGCCTCAAAAGACTTAAATTTGAAGGTTGGTAAGCAGGCTCGTCGTAAACAGTAGATACAAGGAGATGTTGATTATTGTTACCAGCGGCAATCACCGACATGTTATGCCTGATTCACTTGGTCCGATTCTGCTTGCGATTTTCAGTATCGACGTCGACCATCTCAGCTACAGTTCACGCTTTTGCAGCCCGAGCGACGTCGCGACTGAAAATTGCGAGCGAAATCTCATCAGGTGAATCAGGCTTTAGCGTACATTCTGCGGCGTCCACGCGGAATGAATCGCCGCATGTCAGATTATTCACGCGAAGTTTTGCGGTGTAACGAGCCTCGTTAATTTCGCTGACGCCGCTCATGTAGTCAGACATTGCCAGGAAGACGTAGAATCAACAATTCGAATGCGATAAAGGGCAAGGGGACTCACACTGACGCCGACAACATCGGATTTCAATGGTTTGTTTATGGGCGATGGCGAGCTTGTTGCCCACACCCCCATCGCGCATGCGCGGCGCCGGTGGCGTCCGCTAGGGGCGCTCCAGGCGCTCCGGTTTGTTTGTAAACATGAGTTGGTGTATAGGTTAAATATAATAATGATTTAATAAATTGATATGACTAAGGGCTTGTGTGAAGTAGACTTTTCTTTTTGACATACACACGAGAAAACTCGCCCAAAAGCAGACACATTTTATCTTGATCTGAAAAAAGACAACTTTTATTGCCGGGCTTGACTGATGAGGCAGGGCTTCGCGGGACCCCTAAAATGCCTTCGCGGACCTTAAAGGAGCTGTGCAACGATTTTAACGTTGAAAGAATTGGCGTTTTCTACTTTTGACATTGTTCACCTTGTCACAAAGGACAGAAAACACACCTCCTTCCTTCGAAATGTTGCGATTCCGCCGCGTAATCGCGAGGCAAAAATTAGAATATTCCTCGACCTGCAGCCGCAAGCGGCGGCCATGAGAAACACGCGGCATGACGTCAATGGGGAATCTTGTAGAAAGATAGCAAGTTGTGCGAATACCTGCTCGATAAAAGGTAACTTTTCTATAAATCTTGTCGTTCCAACATAAATATAAATGCGTCAAAAACCTGGTATCATCGACAAAACTTTTATTATACGGAGTTTCAGTGGCGCCATCTATCCTAGGTCCACAAAACCGTCAGCAGCGGAACAGCCGCCAGAAGCCGGAGGGGAGGGGGGACAGGGCCGGACGGGTATGGCCGGACCCGGATGAGACTTTCCTCCTTTCTTGGCTGCGCCCGCCAGCACGTGGTCACGCGGTCGCGAGCGGATGAGTTCTCGCCGCTCACTGATGGCTCTAAAGAGAGAGCTTCACCGGAACTCCGCGCCTTCCCCATTGACGTCACAGCGCACGTGACTCGGAAGTTAGTGAAGGAGTTGAGAGGCGCCGAAAACCTCAATCTTTGTCCATTTTTAAAATAAAAACTAGGACATGCAGGCGAAAGCGGTTTTTTGTTCTTTACTTCAGAAATGTCGAGACACCAACTCCCACATTAGTTAAGCAAAGCACTGAAACTGTAGCACAACTCCTTTAAAGGGTCCGCGGACCCCCATTTGAGGACCACTGCTCTTACCAATCAGACGCGATATCGTCCTCTTCCATCACTTGTTTCTTTTTAGGAGAAACGAAACATTTGTCGAACATAGCCCCCCAGGTCTCCGTATCAGTGCCTGTAAACACAGATTTCATAGCACTTAGAACTAAGAAGCACAATGAACGAACATGGGAGGGAACCTACGGGTGGTGCACGAAAGCACCCTATGTCAAAAGCCCCGTGTCAAATACCCCGCGGCAAGCACCTCGTCCTTTTTGCCCCGCTTTCAAAAGCCCCAGTTTCAGAAGCCAATGACGCGAATCCCCCGTGTCAAGTGGCCGGGTCCTCAACTTGATGGCTGATCAATCTGCTTTTAACTAAAAGACGGTGTTCCCTCCAGCTTGTGTAACGTAATCATGAGGTACCCGGGACTTAAGTAATAAATAACGGGATAAAGCTTCCGTTCTTCAGGCGAGCACTAAAAGCATTCACGCGTCTTGCCCTCTATGACAGCGGAGTGCAGGGGCGGATTTAGAGGGTGACTACGGATGTCCAGACCTCCCTCTTGATTTCTGCATCTGTAAAAATTTAGGGCGTGGAAACGAGGGGGGGGGGTGTTTCTCAACGTATGGCACGCCGACGAACACCTGACACCCCCCTCTCTGGAAATTCCTGCATCCGCCCCTGCCGGAGTACATCGCTGGTGATGCAGATTTATGCAGTTGGTCACTTGTACGTCATTTTAAGTTTCTCGGCAATTGAAGTTAACCTTATTTTGTTGTTTCTTTGAATTACAAGACCCGTAGTAGGCACTCAAGATATTAAGTTGGGACATGAAACAATCCTGGTTGAAGCGCTATGAGGGTGGGACGGGGCAGTGAGGACGGGGCTTTTGGCACGCAGGGAATATGGGACGGGGTAATTGAACGCGGGGTTGTTGAAACGTGGGGCTAATGAATTAGGGCTTTTGCGACAGAGGATTATGCACGCGGGGCAATCGTGCTACACCCGGAACCTACCATATTAGGTTGCCTTCAGCAAAACAAGCGTTCACAAATACACATCCTCCTTTTTACATGGCAATTCTCTCAACTGATCTAAACACGTGCCTAATCGTCATGTCATTTATTATTTATTTTGCATCAAGGTCCACGCAAAGTCGACTCTAAGATGTCCTCGTGGAGCAAACATCGGCCGCCATCAGTCCCAATCACACGGGTTTTGCGAAGCGCGCGCGAACTGAAAGATCACTGACCTCCTGAACTTGCGTTCCGCCTTTTGGACAGATTGCACAGAAAAGGCCTTGGGATTCCCTCTGTTTCGCTGTCAGCTCCTGTTCATGGCCTTTCTTTTCTCTTCTTTTCTCCGCTTTCCGACCACTGTGTCTCGCTCGGTGAGACTTCACCTTCGGGTCTTCGTCCATGCTGAGGGGAAGCAAATGACGTATTAAAAACGTGCACGGTCATTTTTTTAATTTTCGTGTCTTCCAACGTTTGTGGGTTTTTGAGACACATAATGCCTGCTCGTGTAACCACAAACGGACAACAGGGAGTGTGCGAAACCACTTGAAACTGTTTAGTAATTTGCTACAAAGCATGTTTTGGTTTCAACACATGGTCATCATCGGGGAAACACGACGTACCTGAAGCCTTAGAACGCACGATTTATTCCATAATTACCGCACTCGTTTCCAATTTAAAGACAAAGTGCGGAATGTACACAACTGGTCGAATTATCCTAAGGACGAGAGTACTGACAGCACGACTCACCCACGCGACTCACAACTCCACATGACCACACATGACAGCGGCCATTTAATACTGGGTCCGCACCAAAATGTTAAGAGCGCTTCCGATTCGTCGAATCGCTCCTCACAGTACATTCAGTCAGTTTTATTCATTTTATTACTTTTCATTGCTATTCAAAATATTTTAACACAAACAAACGGCGGGAAGGGTGGGGAAAATCTAAAACAGGGATGTCATAATTATTCTCTACTGACCGGCGTTTTTGTGGGCGCTTGCGGTTCGTCAGCTCGCAGATTCTGCAGCGGCCGCAGCGAATATCGCATATCGCTGCATAAACCAAGCGTCACTGAGAGAGGGTGATCCCTCGAAAGGCAGAGGAATAAAAAAAGAGAGGAGATAAAAAAAAATATGGGCAGCTGAGAGCCTTGGACAGCTGACAACAAGGGATCGGTAGGCTATCATTCATATTTCGGCTC
>JAZHYW010066145.1:0-15335 GCA_037355805.1 Ixodes ricinus
AGGGAGGAGGTGGGGAATAAAAATATATTTTTTGTTTCTGGAGCTATTGGCATGAAATTTACAGAGTATGTTGGTATAAGGGCATTAATAATAACTGCAAGATTTGAATCGATTATGATTGTTCACTTTTGAGTTACACGATTTTTTATGTTCCTTTGTTCTGCCAAGCCCGAGATATAAATGGACTACAGTATGAACATAAAATTCGCTATACAGGTATCTGAATATACACCCAAGGGAGTGACAGAGCCCTTTCTGTAAATTTTGTTCTAGAACAGCTTTTAATACAAATTCAAATTTTCATATCACCAAAGTCATTAACAGATATGAAAACAATTAATGGTTTAAAAAAAATTAACATCTTATTGCAAAAAGTGGGCTTGTCACACCCTTCTACTACTATCTGTCATCAAAATAAAAAAACAGCACACAAATCAAACAACTGCTTTACGAGGTATGCCTGGCAAAAGTAATGCAAGATTCAATAAACACCTTATCGAGAAACGAAGTCCCAAAGTTAGATGTAGCACAACAGTGTCAAAAAGAACCTGCAGCATAATCTGTGGTGCTGCGTTCAGCTTTCCTCTTCTGGCGTGCATCTTGCTTTGCGTGGTGGCGCTCGTGGCCTTGCTCAAGCGCAGAGAGTCCTTTTCCGAGGCCCGCTGGAGAGCCAGGTGTGCAGGCTGGAGGTTCATGGCACTGTTTATCTCCTGATGTGCCCTAGCACAGCCAGCATTGAACCTGATGACCGCCAGGTGCAGGGCAGCCTCTACAGACACCAGTGAAGCGTGCTGCTCCTTCGGCATCAAAGACCACAGTACCGAATGAAAGCTTTCTGCAGCATTTTGAGTCTTGGCCCCTAGGCAGCGCGTGAGGAGCGCCGTTTGTGACAAGCGCTCGTACACAGGCAGCATGGCCTCGGCAACATAGTTGGGGAGGCAGTACTTGTGCTTTGCCAATGGCTCTCCTTTTGCCTCAGCTGCCCTGTGCCTGCACCAAGAGTCTGTTCCACTTGGACACAGGTCATGCTTGGGACTTTCGTCGGTTGAGGTGACATGATAAAATGTGGCCAACACGGCCCGCTTCATGGCGCCCACGTCGTTGCTGTGATTCCTTATGGCCCATCCGTAGTAGCCAGTGAGCTTTTCAATTAGTGCTTTTGTGAGGCGGCCCTTTCCTCCAAGTGGCTTGTCACTCTTCTGCGAGAGATTTCGCAGAGCTGTCCCCATTCGTTTCTGCACATGATTGAGGCATTCTTCTTTCTTTATGGGGACAAACCCATAGGTTCTCTCTTCGGTTAGGGCACCAAAAGTCCTGCTGTCCCCATCGGAAATCAGAGTGGTGTACCGCAAATCGTGTTTTTCTAAAGAACGCCCGAAAAGTGCAAGTGCAGCATCAACTTCCATCCTTCCAGAGTTTGCATCCGTGTTCTTCTGGCAGTTGTGGTTTTGTAACCACTCGGCGTACTTCTCCTCTCCGGGCTTGGGTCCAGTCTGGCAGCCGAGACACAGATTGCAGAGCACTTCAGCGTCTAGAATCAGGCCGGTGTCAAATTCTATGACGCTCCCAACGCCGACATGGGAACTGAAGCCTCTCTTGTGCCACGTGCCATCATAGACAACTGCGATATCCCTGGTAAAACTTGGGTCCATGTCCTTGCATATACTTTTCACGGCAGCAGCGGACTCGGTGTATATCTTCTCTGCAGAAACTGCAGCCGACTTGCTGACAACGTTTTTGAGATGTTCCTGATATGTCTTGTGATGGAGTCCTCTGTGGGACACGTTCATCGTTGACCAGAAATCATTCAGTGCAGTCTGGCCCTTGCCGATGCTCCTGATAGCTGATATTGCTCTCAGGTTCACGTCAAACGCGTTAGAGTCGGCCTTGCGTGGTGAAGACCAGGCGTGAGATACAACTTCACAGACGGGGCACACAAGTTCAAGCTTCACAGCAAGACCCAGAGCAGTCGATTCTTGAATCCTCATTCCCGTGGCTGAGCAGCCTTGGCAGATCGTGTAGCCAAGAAGTTCATTGATAGCATCTAGCTGCACTATGGTGAATTTCGATGACGAATTCGTCGGAGTAGGAGAATCTTGCTTCAGGATATCGAACTTACGTTGCGTGGCAGACACGGAAGCAAGTTCGGCACGAACGGCATCGCGATGTTGCACTGCCGCTTCAGTTTCCTCCCGAGAAACGTACTCCGTCTGCAGGTGCACCGTCGTGTTTCCCGTCGAAGTTCCAGGCACACAGGAACTGATAGGTTCTTCAGCTGCCGCCGGTGAACACGTTGACACGACTATGTCGCTGCCTGTGGCGGGAGCCGCATCGGCGCTCAATTTCGCTGCTCTAACTTCCTTCATCGAGCGTTTACACGCTCCGTACGCTAACCTCGTCTTGCTTTTATACTTACTCCTCCACATCACTAGCCTGATTGAAGAAGAGGCGCGATCGAGAAAACAAAACCGACGTAACAATGGAGGAGTGAAAAGCGAAGCTGACAAAGCACGAGGACAAGCAAGCAGATCACTGTCGCAGGAGCAGACGACGCGAGTCCGCGAGCGGACGGAACGGGAGGAAGGAAAGGAGGACAGCGCGCCGGGAGAGGAGAGCTCCCCGTGCGGCCAATAGCAGCCGCGTGCTCTCCTCCGCGCGCTCGGGGAGCGCGCGCTCTGTCCAATCACGTTCTCGCAATTGCAACATAGGAGAACGGCGATCGCGCCCTAACCATGCGGCCGACGCCGTTTTGGGAGCGGGCAAAAAAGGAGAAAGAATTCACGTTCAAAACAAGACCAAGATGGCGGACGTCGGCCGAACGCATCGGGAATGGCGAGCGCGCGAAGAGGAGTTGCGTTTTGACGTTTGATCGTCACTTGGAAGCTACCCATGCGTCGTAAATATTCGTTTTTAAATATTTTCCCGTTGTATTAGGTACTGATTATTACAGAGAAGGTAGTTTATGAGATATACAACCCAAAAATATAGTTTTCTAAAAATCAACTTTTTCGCGATTTTTCGATTTTCAAGGCCCGCGTCCCCCTTAATGTGCACCGGAACTGTTCTACAGCGTGCCCAAATGTTAGTTGCTCGTTTTCTAGAAGGAGTCTTCTCTGTGCCCGGGGGTTCTGGCTCTTCGTCATCCGACTCGAAAAACAACCCAACACTATCGGTCACAGTGCGTCGGTGGTTGCGCAAAACCAAGGTCCCTTGTTTGCAAATTTATTTGGTTTTTCATTACTCACTATTAGGTTGTTCAGCTTTCAAAGCCGATTTTAACCTTTGCTTTTCTTTCTAAAAATTACACACACAGATTAGGAGATATGTGGAGTTAACTTCAAACACCGTTCGAGGTAAGCAAAACAATATATATATATATATACAGGGTGTTTCACTGAAGGGAGGCAAATTCGATATTGCGAAAACTTCGCGTCGCACCAAAAAAAGGCTTGTCGTTTTGGTCCTGGGCCAGGGGCCTATTTAGGAAAATTATTAAAGTCTGAGATAATTATATTGTTAATTATTTTTGCATAATTAACTTTTTTAATATTGGGGTTAAGGAAATGGTTTCAACTAGAATATTGCTCAGCATCATAAACAAACACTAAATCAACAAATTGCAGAACAAAAGAAGGCACAGCGAAGCATTTTACGGCTTTCTGAAAAACCGTACGTCAACTGACACACACCTCACTTACATATTTTTCTTCTCCACTCAGTCTTAGGAATATAAATGCTGCATCCATGAATCTTGACAAACGCTGCATCCATGAATCTTGACATAGGAACCAGTATTGCGGCTGGTCGCAACTTGCACGAGAAAAAAAAAAAATTGAAAGGCTGTGCAAAAAAAAAAAAAAAAAAAAATTGCGTCACAGGATTTTATTTTTTTACAATCTCGTAAATCCTAAATGCTGCTGTGTGCTCATTTCATAACACGTTTCTAGAACGCGCGAGTTCTTGAAGCTTGCTTCCATCGGAATGAGAAAAGAAAAGGCTGTGGAGTTTGATAATGTTTGAGGGAGAGAAAGAAATTTTATTTACAGTTGAAATGAGCATTCATGAATTATATCTGCTCTTCGCTGCCCCAACCACCGGTCAGAGTATATCGAGCTATGAAGTGTCAAGATTTACATGCCATATTTTTTCGTACCGGAAACTTGATAAATGCGGGGGAAAAAAACAGGGATACAAACCCAAGTCGCTCGCGGAGAAGTGAAGCTGCGCGCACTTCGTATTTGACTAAAGATCTGCCGAGCTTCTGTTGCTTCCGTCGCCTGCCCAGCGTAGTCATGGGACTCAAGCGGGCGCGTGCGCTCAAACCAACGCTCAGCAGACGCTGGAGTTAGCGCCCGTGACAGACAGCCCTGTCATCAGACAGTCGTTGTTTGCCGCTTGCATTGGCTACAGGCTTTTATAAACGTTATGCACTACTAGTTTCGACGATGTATCCCGTTTCGTATGTGCTGATTTCAGATGTTTTATTTGTAATTTATTTTGATGTTGCAATTTGTCATTTATAATTTCCGAACGGTCCGCGAACCGGTTCAGCGCTCAACCGGTTCGCGGATCGAATTAATCGAACCGGAACTGAACCGGAACAAAATTAATTTACCTGAACCTGAACCGTATCGACCCGTATTTTTTTCAGTTCGACACACTGATATATATATATATATATATATATATATATATATATATATATATCAGTGTGCCGGACTGAAAAAATACGGGTTCGATTACGATTATATATATATATATATATATATATATATATACCGTATTTACTCGCATAATGAACGCACTTTTTTCCCGAAAAATCGATGCAAAGTTGGGGGTGCGTTCATTACGCGGGGTAAGATTTTTGCGTCCGTATTTACTCGCATAATGAAAGGCCCTTTTATCCCGAAACATCGACGTAACTTCTTATCCCTTTGCGCGCGGCGCGCGACTCGAAAACCAAACTACGATGCGCAAAAAAAAGCTCCTCTCCATGTTTTCTTTCTTGCGCATTTCTTTCTTTCCGCTCCGCTTTTCTTTCTTATTTCCTTGCGCGCGACCTCAAAACCAAGCCAAAGCGCTGTGTAAAAAAAAAAAAGAGAAAAAAAGCTTGTTTTTATGTTTCTTTTTTCTCTTGGTTCCGTGGACTTTTTTTTGCCGCCTTTCGCAAGCTGTTTTGCTTTGCTTAGCCGGGGGCTTTTCTTTCTTATCTCCTTGCGCGCGGCGCGCGACGTGCAACCCGGAAACTAAACTGCGCTGTGCAAAAGCAAGAAAAAAAGAAAGCTCCTTTTTATGTTTTTTTTCTTTTCTTTTGGTTCCGTGTTTTTTTCTTTTTTGCCGCCTTTCGCAAGCTGTTTTGCTTCGCTTAGGCGAGGACTTCTCCGCTTCTTTTTCTTATCTCCTTCCGCGAGGCGCGCGACCCAAAGTCCAAACTGCGCTGTGCAAGAAAAAAAAAAAAAAGCTCCTCTCCATGTTTTTTTTTCTTGCTTCCGCTGGATTTTTTTATTTTTTAACGCCTTTTGCAAGGTGTTTTGTTCGCCCACGCTGCCCATGCATTCACGACCTCACTGCACCAGGATAGAAAAGTGCATTCATTTCGCGCGCGTGGGGGAGGGGGTCAAAATTTTGACGTCCGAGTTGGGAGTGCGTTTATTACGCGAGGGAAAAAAAAGTCGAAATTTTGAGAGCCGACTTGGGGGGTGCGTTCATTACGCGAGTGCGTTCATTGTGCGAGTAAATACGGTATATATATATACAGTCAAACCTCGATGTAACGAAGCTCGGTAAAATTCGAATTTACTCCGTTACATTGAAATTTCGCTACATAGAAATTCGGGGCAAACGTTAAAGAAAGTTTCCACAAATGTTTCTGGGGTGCACAAAACTCAAAGAGGACACCTTTATTTCGGTTGAAAGTAGTTCGTCGTCTTTTTCTGGGCCACTCTTGACATTATTATTCGCATCGCATTACGTTCGCATAGCCAGATGGCCTGCATCGCGTCTTCGTCTTGCTGTGTGCTCGTGGACCGCCTGAAGACATCGATCACGTCCACCACTTCACGGTTACTGGGCACATCGCAGGTGTCTTGCTCATCAGGCTCGCTGTCGTCCCTGTTTTGCGAGTTGCCACGAACATCGCTAGCTATCGCCTCGTCGGTCATCTTCTCCGTCGCAATGACAGCAGAGTCGACGTATAGAAATTGTCGTCGAGGTCGACGTTGTCAGGGACGGCTCCATCGCCTTGAAGGCTCCATCACCCAGGACAACGAGAAACGCACGCTTTTAGTTATGCCTCGAAACGAACTACGCAGCGCAAATGAAGCCGACGGACGAAACGGCGGCGGCTCTAGTGTCCTCTAGTGGCCGTTCTGTACATCACACTCGCCAGACTTGGTCTGTTTCACCCTTTGCACTTTATCGGTGGCCCGTCTTGGCACGTGTGCTTCCCAAAATCTCCTTTGGGACCCAAAAGTTTGTGCGGAATTGTCCATGAAACTTCGTTACATCGAAATTGCGGCAAACGGGACATCGTTACATAGAGGTAAAAATACATGGCGTGCATACACTTGCGGTTAGAAAAAGTTATGCACTTCGTTACATCGAGGGTTTCGTTAGATAGAAGTTTGTTACATAGAGGTTTGACTGTGTATATATATATATACCGTAAAGTTCCGAAAGAACGCCCACCCAAAATGAAGAGATAAATGGTGAAAAACATGGGGTGGGCCAAGTTTCGGGTCAAGTGCCAAAAACTACAAAAAAGTTGCGGCATTTGACAGATCAGCGGTGCATCCGCGTTTATTGATCACTCGTCGTCGCTAAATCCATCGAAAGACGCATCGCTGTCGCTGTCAAAGACGAGTTGCACTGCTTCGTCCACCATGCTCTCCCGAGCTTCGGGTCCCATCGCTGGTTCGTCGCTTACGGAGGCCAGGCGGTGGTTCAACTCCCCGTCTTCTGAGCCGTCGAGGCGTGTAGAGATGCCGCAGCGCTTGAACGACGTCAGGACGGCCTCCTCCGATAGAGATGCCCAAGCCTCGGACACAAAGCTTACAACATCCTGGCGCGACGGCTTCTTGAGGTTCCCTTTGGCGGTGACAGCCCCTTCCCGCAAGAAGGAAGACCAACGATTCCTGAGGGAATCTTTGAAAGGCTTCATCCAGCACACGTCTGCTGGCTGGAGGATAGACGTGCACCCACCAGGAATGAATACAACGTCGGTTTCCTTCCCGTCGAGGGCCTCCCGCGCTGCCTCTGTCTTGTGAATGGGCGCTTGGTCCAGGACAAGCAGCCGCCTCACGTCGTCTTTGTTCGCACCCCACACCCTCCGCACCCATTCGAGGAAGACCGGCGTGGTCATCCATCCGTTCCTTGAGCAGGTCACTCGCACGTTTTCTGAAAGGACCAGAGATTCAGTTTCATTCCAAAGTCCGGCACCAACACAGCCGCAAACACAAAAGCAAGCATCGCTGCGTAGTATCGACGGTACTGATAAAAAAACAAAAGCGACGAGCCCATGCAGCGCCCTCTACTAGAAACGCACAAAGACACGCGGAAGACGCTTTCTATATCATTCACAAAGCGGCGCTGCTCTACAACTTTTTTTTCTTTTTGCGAAAGGCGTGATTGCATGTTTACAACTTTTTATGTTGAAGTTTGTTTGGACAATCAAACCAGAAGTAAAATAGACCGTACGCGGAAATTGAGACATACCTGGGATTTGAAGTGCGAAGAGTGCCCTTGGAGGGATCCGACCCGTCGGTTCCTTGAGCACGACGAGAGCCGGGAGTTTTATGCCCGCAGCTGTTGCACAGAGTGCAACCGTCAGTCCGCGACGGGCACAGCCTGTGTTCACGATGCGGATGCTTGATTCGCCGGCAACGTTGTTCGTCCGCTTGGCTGGGCAGTCCATGCGTACCATGGTTTGGTCCATGTTGGCTATACTGAAGTTGGAGTAACTGTGCTCCAGGCGCAGGCTTCCGACAGCCCGCCGGAAGACGGAGATGGCCTCCGCGTAGTCAGCCGGCAACTTCTGACTCTCGTTCGTCCCCACTCGCATCGACACGTTGAAGCGGGCTTTCCAGCGGGCCAAGTAGTGGTTCGAAGCTTCGAAGTTGCCGAGGTTCATCTGGACTGCCAACTTGCGTGCATGCTCTTGAAGGACGCGGTTGCTCACCGCTCGCCCCGCCGCCCGCTCGGTGTCCAAGAAGTCCATGAGTGCTTCATCGAGCTCTTCGCTGAAGACCGGCCGTCCGTTGTTTATGGCTCTCTTGAATTTGCTTTTGCCGTGGCACTGCTGTAGAAGGGACTGGTAGTTGTTGCTCCATTCGCGAACGCGTTTCCTGTCCAGCTCAAAATGTCTTGCAGTTTTGCTTACGTTGTCTCCATTCTTCTTGTGCCACTGGACAACTTCCACCTTTCTCTGGATCGTGTAGCTATTCCTCATGGTCGATGCTGGAAGCGAAGGCAAGTGAACAGCTGCGGGGCACGCAGAGGAATGACGGTCTAGTGGTGAGGAGTTTGTTTGCTTGAGCTGTTCCTTCTTTCCCTTTCCACCCGGACGTCTGGAACGATTCACTTCTAGTTCGCTCTTATCTTACCAATCTAACCGGACGAGATCTTCTCTTTGTTAGAAATTGGGTCACCGGCGGTGTTCGCGGGTGAGTCATCCAAGGTTTTTCCAGAGTATGTTCGCGTCTGGAGCTTCCCGGGCTTTTGAACGCGTCGAAGCTGCCGCGATTTTTAGGGGGTGGGCGATGTTTGGGAACTTTATTGAAACATATATTTCGCACAAAAAGGTGGGTGGGCGAGGTTTCGGGCGGGGCGTTCTCTCGAATCCTTACGGCATATATATAGTACAGGGTGTATCACGAAAGGTACAAATTCGATATTGCGAAAACTACGCTCGCAAAGAAAAGGCTTGTACGTGCTTGTCCTGGCTGTGGCCTATTTAGGAAAATTATTAAAGTCCCGGGATAATAGATTGTTAATTATTTTTGCGTAATTAACTTTTTTAGTATTGTTTATAGCATGGTTTCAATTAGAAAATTGCTCAGCATCATCGAAAAACCTAAGTCAACAAATTGCAGAACGATAGAAGGCAGGCTAAGTATTTTACAGCTATCTGAAAAACCGCACAAGACTGGTAAGTTTCGGTTTGTTATCGGAGCGCATCTTGGCCCCAGCGGCACTGCGCCCCGTGGAGAGAGAGTGCAACCAACCTCTGCTGCGCTGTCATCGCGCGACGCAGCAAAGGCTGGTTGTACTATTTCTTCACGGGGCGCGGTGCCGCCTGGCCGAGATGCGCTCCGATAACTAAACCGAAACATAAAAACCCGTCGAATTAGCGCGGTTTTTCAGATACTAGCTGTAAAATACTTAGCATGCCTTCTATCGTTCTGCAATTTGTTGCTTTAGGTTTTTTTGATGATGCTGAGCAATTTTCTAATTGAAACCATGCCCTTAAACCCAATATTAAAAAGTTAATTACGCAAAAATAATTAACAATCTAATTATCCCGGACTTTAATATTTTTCCTAAATAGGCCCTTGGCCCAGGACCAAAACGACACAAGCCTTTTTTCGTTGCGAGCGTAGTTTTTGCAATATCGAATTTGTCCACCTTTCATGAAACACCCTGTATATATATATAGAGAGCCCATAGAGATCTATTTGATGGCGCAATGAAACTGAAACTGAACACTTCAGAGTTCATTGACATTTCAAGATATCGAACTTCCAACAATTTGGCTTACAAATGTGCAAATTTATTTAAGGGAGCACGTGGGATCGACAAATATTTTTTTTTTTTTTTAGGAGGATTTTATTAAAATTTTGCATGCATGTTTGTAATGCCTGTATGGTGATACGTGCAAAATATCACTGTGATATCTCGGTTACTTTTTTAGTTTTTTTATTTATATGTATTTTTTTCTCCTTCGAACCTTGTGGAGCGCCTGCAGAATTTAAAAAAATGTGATAGAAGACTGGTTGGGCTTGGAGTATGTTCCCAAATGAATGCTATACAGCGTGGACATTCTGGGATTTTTAATTTTTTGCACGATTTATTTTTAGTCTGAATTTTCTATCGCCTTGCATGAATGAATATGAATTTCACACAGATGAAAAACCACATTATAAATACAAAAATGTATACCCCTGAAAAAACAAGAATGTCACAATGTGTAGTGTAGTTCAAAGTGCATAATAAAACAAACGGAGCAACAATAGTCAAAACGGTTGCCAAGATATCAGCTCCACGTAGTAGGGACAAAAAGCAAAAAATGTGATTCTGAGAAAACGGTCTCTACAGTTTCAAGTGGTGTTTCTCACTCTAGAAGGCACCAGGGTTATAGTCTTCCGTGTCCTTCCGACACAGCACTTCTTCGGCTTCTGCCCCTTTGCCTGAAGAGCTCTCGATGCCTTCTTCTTCCTTGAGGCATCCTTCTCTGCTGCTCTCCGAAGTGCAAGCCCCCAGGTCGGATGCCGAGGGAACTGCAGAACTCTGTGTACGCACGGAAGCTGCCACAGTTGAACCTGCAGATTGCCTCGCTGACGGCGGTCTCTGCTGCAGCCAGGGATGCATGTTCGTGCTTTTGGGAGGACTGACCAGATAACAGAGTGCAGACTTCTGCCGCATTCTGAGTCTTTTTTTCCCCTTGCATCGGTCAAGAAGCTGAGGTTCGGAGAGGCGCTGGTACACGGGCAGAAGTGCAGCGGCAACATGGCTCGTTAGCCTGTACTTGTGAGCTGGCTGCGGCTCACCTTGAGCTTCTGCTGCTCGATGCCTACACCAGCTCATGGGACCAGGAGCGCAAAGCTCGTGATGGGGTTCTTCGTCTGTAGACGTCACATGATAGAACGTTGCCATCACTGCTCTCTGCATGTCTGCAACGTTGGAGTGGCTTCGCAGAGCCATGCCATAGTAACTGGTGAGTCGCTTAGTGAGCTCGGGCGTGAGGCCACCTCTTCCGCCGAGGGGTTGCCCTTTCTTGCCCTTGGTGATGAGACCACGCAGCGTGGACCCCATCCTCTTTTGCACATGGTTGATGCAGTCCTCCTTAGTGAATGAAATGAATCCATAGATTGCATCCTCGCTGAGGGCCAGGAATGTGTGGCTGTCTCCGTCGCAGACGATGCTCGTGTAGCGAAGGTCATTCTTTGCGAGGGAACGTCTGAACAACATCAAGGCAGCTTCCACCTCCATCCTACCCGACTTCACCTCGGTATTCTTCAGGCACTCGTGCGATTGCCTCCACTGGCTCTAGCCGTCGGAGTCTTGCTCTGGGCCCAGTACACAACCATGGCACAGGTTGGACAGAACCACGGAGTCCAGCACTAACCCAGTGTAGTACTCTATCACAGTGCCCACGCCAATCTGAGACGTGTGGCTGCGAGTCATCCATGTTCCGTCAAATACTACGGTCACATTTTTCGTGAAAGTTGGGTCCATGTCTCTGTAGACATTACGTACAGCTTCAACAGAATCAACAAACACACTTGCAGCAGCTGCATCCGCAGCAGGCCTGAACGTGTTCTTGAGGTGCCCCTGGAAGGTTTTCTGGTGCAGCCCCCGATGCGAAACATTCATGACGGACCAGAAGTCCGTCAGCGTAGTCGAGCCTTTGCCGACACTCTTCATGGCCTGCATCGACCTCAGGTTCACCTCGAAGGCTGTCTTCTTTTCGCGGCGACGACCATTCGTTCGCGACAGCGCCACACTTGGAGCAAGTCCGGATCATTTTCACGGCCAACCCAAGCCGTGTTCCCTGCACAACTGTGAATCCTGGCCGCAAGCACTTTTGGCACGGTGTCTCGCTAAGCAGCGTGTTCAGTGCCGCGATTTGGACCACTAAATATTCCTCGGATGACTCCGCACTAGCGGGTTTTTCGGCTTCGCCAGTCAGCTGCATCTTCCGCTCCAGTTGCCGACACGGAGCTCCAACGACTCTTGGACCGCCGCGGCGCACTCACGGGACGCCTCCGGTGAAACAAATTTCGGCTGCAAATGCACCTGAACGGTGCGATTGGTGCTCGTAGACGGCGCTTCTTCAACGGGACTAGCAACACTCGAAGTGCTAGGCAGCGCGTTCACGTCGTCCGCGGAAGACTGCGCTTGAACAAAGCGCTCACTTTCGGAGAGCGACACCAAGAGCTTTTCCTGCTCTTCTTGGCCATCGGAGATTTCCGCTTACGGCTGCCGAAGCGATGCGCCGTTCCGTACTCCTGAACGATCGTCGATCCATAATCACCGGACAGCGTTGAAGAAGAAACAAGAAATTATCGCGATCCGAGACTCCAAAAGGCACAGCGGGCGAACACGTGAGAGCAGCCGGGAGCAGACGACGAACTCGTGGAGAGCGCGGGAGCAGCGCAGTTGCTAGGGGCAACCACGGAGCCGGCCAATGACGGGGCGCGCCCGACCCGCGCGGCAGGGAAGGCCAATCGGAGGCCGCCGTTTCCATCCGGGAGGCCTCCAAAGTTTTGTTTTTTGTGTGTTTACTTCGCATGTGAGGAGACGGTAGACGCGGGAAATGGAAAGATAACGAAATGCGCTTTCCGTTGATACCAAGATGGCCGTGCCCGATAGCGCCGTCGCGGAGAAACGGAGGTTTGAAAAACATGGATTTTTTGCGGATTTGGAGCAATATTCCTCTACACTGACCTTATATAAGTGATTATTTAGAGCACTTAGAGATAGTTTTTGACGAAAAAAACTTTGAGAGGTCATAGAGAAATACTTACAGATGTGAAATATTCTACTCTAAAAATCAACTTTTCGACATTTTCTCGAGAGTTGATCCCTCGCGTCCTCCCTTAAGGCGAGACACTGGTCTCTAAAATCAACTATTTTATTTTTACTCCTATTCTAATGAACATCACTGTGCATATGTGTTTCTTCTTCCCTCATTCAGATATGAAATCAGTTTCAAAATATCTTAATTAGTTTTCAAGTTATAAAATAGTAGCGTTGCCTAATTTGGTAATTTCTTACGGGTCGTTAAGGCCATTTTGAACAAAAAATATTTTTTTTTATTAATGTAGATGTATAGCTAATGGCCTGCCATGCATTATAAAGCTATTTATATTTTCACAAAATTACATTATTATATAAAAATTTATCTCAATTATGCCAATCACGACACTAATGAGGTTACATTATTTATCATAATTTTTTCTTTGTCACTCTAAACTGTAAAAAAGAAACTTTACTCCGTAGTCCAGTCCTTTCTGAATAAAACGGTATCAAGATTTTCAGGATGCAACGATAAAAACCTCATGAAAACCCCCAAGGCCAAGCATCTTGACAAAAACACACGAAGATGAGAAAATCAAGTTAAAGTTTTGACATTGAACATAGAAAATTGTGTGAAGAATGATATATAATAAGCGTCATCAAGGTGTAGTGTGGGTCTCCTGAACAACTTGACATAAAAAATGATGTAATCCATTCATGGGAACATTAGAAAAAAATATATGAAAGAAGTAAAGAATGAGTGAAATGTTGATAAAATCACATTGGAGAAGTGGGTTCTCAAAAAATATGTTTTGTTTATGTCTATTTGGGATTTTTTTTTGCACAGGCATGCAGTTTACTATGCTGATTCCATAACTGCAATCATATTTCAGATTTCTCTTCTTTGTCAAAAGTTATCAACAAAATAAAATATTAATAAGCTAATTTCAGGGTGGGTTTTAAAAAACCTTATTATTAAAATTTTAATGCAAAAACGGTATCAACTACTTTCTAAAGAAATGCCATATAAGCTAAAGATATTTTTATTTCTTTAGCACCATATAATCATCTAAAAGAAAGTAAACCGAACAGAAGACATATAATAGAGGCTATAAGAATGTATAATAATGAAATGCGAGTTCCATATACCAAAAAATATGACAATAAAAATAGCTTTAGCTTCGCAGTCTCGTTCATTTCAAAGAAAATAGTACCAAGTTTATGAAAATCGGTTGAGCGTAAGTGAACTGCAAAAGCCTACCAGGCCGGAGAATATATGCTTTTGAAAAAAATAAAGCTGGGAAAATAGACTTGCAATTTGGGTATGCGTAAGTAACAATGTTGGCACTTTAGATGGGATGCCTTTTGGTTTGAATTTCATACCAAAGCAGGGACACGGGTAGGGAAAGCAGCCCCATATGCAATTAATTAGCCCTAAGTGTCTTCCTATTTTTCACTTCTTTTTTTTCTTAGGCATCGGCGAAGTTGTCGAACACGAACTTGTTCCAGTCGCGTCCGCCAGCGGTAAAGAGACTTGCGACATCGGCAAAGTCAAAGGTTGCCGTCGATGCGGAACTCTTCTTGTACCACGCACGTCTTCCTCTTTCTGTTTAGTCTCTGCACGTTGACTTTCAAACCGGCGTCCCCAGCCACCGAAACTCGAAGCGCGCAGAGACGAAACAAAGAACTACGCAGGAATGCAAGTACACGCAAAAAAGGCAAAGCTAAACAAAGAGGGAGGTAGACCAAATATTTACACGAAATCGATGCAAAGAAGAGGGTACATACGAAACAGTAGGAAGCACAAAGAAAACACTGAAAATATAGATATAGGAAGTGGAGAAATGCGAATGTAACGTGCGCCTCGTACGGCAAAGCGAGCGAAAGCAGACGACGCCGGAGCCCGCGGAGTGACTGGGACGCCGCGCCGGAGAAGCCGGGACAGGGAGGCGCGCGTCTTGGCCAATGAGAGAGCTGCGCCTCGGAGGGAGCGCGCTTTGCCCAATCAGCGCCTTTCTAGCGCTGGCGACGGCCTTCGTCTGGCATCGATGATGCCACGGCCTTGAGGGGTACGCCGTTTTGGAGCGCGGGAAAGATAAGCGCGGGAAACCAGCTTTCAAACAAGACCAAGATGGCTGCAATCGGTTGAGCCGTTGTGGAGCTCAGACGGCTTGAACTTTGTGGACATTTCAGAGTTTAGGCTTCAAGTTTGGTCCGTCAATGCTTACAAATTGTCATTATCTTCCTATTTAGAGATCGAATTGAGCATTTATATTTTGTGAGGACATACTCTGGACTATATAGAGCTCAAAATCGTGAACTTTGAAAAATGACATTTTTTGCGATTTTTTGATATTTTAAGACCCGCGTCTCGCCTTACTGTCAGGGCCATTAGCATTATAAGGGGAGTAAGTAGAATAAAAGATAAGAAGAAACAAAATGCAGTTATATTAATTTTGATTATGACAGCTAAAAACTTTAGCGGTGTTAATAACATTTCTAAACAATGTAACTAATAATACAGGCAGTAGAAGGTACAGAAGGTATCTCATTCCAGAGAAGTTTTAATGGAGATAGCATTATTGCCACTACTCAAGAGC
>JAZHYW010066146.1:0-11529 GCA_037355805.1 Ixodes ricinus
AGTGTAGATATGATAGTTGTCTACTCGAAAAGCAAGTCGAGAAAGTGTTATTTTGTTTGTATGTTCTATATTTAAGCCTCAATATCGGAAAAAGACGTCTTCGTTTTGCAAAACCCAAGTCAGACATAGTGACCCGTGCGCTTCTATGAATTGTGAAAAAGGTTTCTTGAATTTTTGTCTGCGTTTTGTAATCAATTATAAACGCATTTTGTGGTATTGAATAGTTATTTATGTTTTGATAAGAGCGGTAAACCACGAGAAACATATTTAATCAAATCAGCAAGCCTATTAGACCTTCAATATCGAAGAGGCACAGACGTATTTTTTCGATCTATAAAACTTTAACTGTAAACTAGCATGACTAGCTATTAGCTGTCATATTACTAAGACATAAAAAGTCACCACATCATTGATCCATTATATACCATTCTTTCCGAAACCAAACACTAGGGTTTGTTCACCGCACATCACACAGATCACCAGGGAATGGCCTTTCACTTCCGTAATACACAAAAGTGATGACACAGAAACGGTCCGAAACACACAGAGAGATTGTCACGGAGAGGGGTAGAAAATAAAAATAAATAAATACGAATAAAATTACGCAACTCAAATGTTAACGAAAATTGCGGTAAAAAAATAAAAGGTTTAGGTTCGAGCGGTGGCAAGGCGATAGGTTCACGCCTGGTGGAGAGTCAGACAAAGAAGTTAACGACACGTAAAGGAAAAAAATAAATAATCAAGACAGAAAAACTCAGCCGCACACGGCAAGAACAAAACCAACTCCTCCGGGCATTCCCTAAACGGGGCATAATCAAATGCGTGCGAACACACTCTCTACAGCACCGTCAGGCCGCTACGCCATGACGAAATAAACCCAAAAACTAAGCAATGCTACCAAACAGTTATACTTCGTCTCACCCTACGATGGACTAAAGGCAGAAACTACGAACCACCAGATCCAATCACGAGCCACTTAGAAATTGCCTGGTATTTCGCTTCGATGAACGTTACTGAGTGACTCATCAATTTTACATTGCAAAGAAAGCCACGACATACAAGCTCTTTGCAGCGTCGAAGCTATAGAAATGATGCAGCGCTATCTGATCGGGAGCATTATTCGTCCATCCTTACTTAATGTTAAGCATGTCATAGTTTAGCGTGAAACGTGATTGGACCTGAGGCCCGTAGCTTTGGCCTTTAGTCCATCGTAGGATGAGACGAAGTATAGTAACAAAACATTAAAAAAATGTTCAGCAGAACCGCACCCGAGAAACAAAGTTCAGCAAGGCGAAAAAACACACACGAAAAAAGAAAAAGTCTTAACTGACCGACGCCGAGTCCAGTCCCACGACACTGAAGCCTGGCACAATGATGGCGTCCAGATGATGCTCGAATCTATTCTTCACTCTGTTCCGCACAGCCGTCGTGGCTGTGCGGAACAAAGTGAAGAATAGATTCGAGCAGCGGTGTGCGAAAAGGTAACCGAGACGTAACATTCATCGAGCTTCATATCGGGAGAGGAGCTTTCGAAGTAGTTACTGCATGCAGTTACTCAAACTTTCTCTTTCCCCTTCCATTTTTCAAAAAGAACACGTCAGCCGGCGCTAACTTTTCATCTCGGGAGAAGACCACTTTTCACAAACGGTTATAGACTATAGTTGACAAGGAGGCTGACTTGGACCCAACTAGTCTCCGGGGAGAATAAACACAAGTATATTTACCAACACGCTCGTTTTTAATGCTAGTCTCCGGGCCTAGCGTTTGGTTTCGTAAAGAATGGTATATAATAGATCAATGATGTGGTGACTTTTTATGTCTTAGTAATATGACAGCTAATAGCTAGTCATGCTAGTTTACAGTGAAAGTTTTATAGATCGAAAAAATACAACGTCTGTGCCTCTTCGATTTTGAAGGTCTACTAGGCCTGCTGATTTGATTAGATATGTTTCTCGTGGTTTACCGCTCTTATCAACACATAACTAACTATTCAATAACACCAAATGCGTTTGTAATTAATTACAAAACGCAGACAAAAATTCAAGAAAAATTTTTCACAATTCATAGAAGCGCACGGGTCACTATGTCTGACTTAGGTTTTGCAAAACGAAGACGTCTTTTTCCGGTATTGAGGCTTAAATATAGAACATCCAAACAAAATACACACTTTCTCGACTTGCTTTTCGAGTAGACAACTATGATATCTACATTTTAACAAAAAATAAAAAAGGGTTTTTTGAGAAAATCGATCTTAAAATTGGTACTTTTTGGTTGTCGCATAACATTAACGTAAACGTCCCGCAAAGTATATTTAGTACAGCCGAGGCATTCAGTTTTTAGACATTTTGATCCTTTTTTCTGAAGAACATGTCTGTTGGTAGTATTGTCCACGCACTAAGAAAAGTTTGGTTTTGTTTGAAAGTGCTCACTCTAAACTGGTAAAGAGGGGTATAGCTTTGACATGTCTGAGTGCGGCTCTAGAAAAAGTTGTAATCACCAGATGAAAGAGAGTTTTGAACGACAATCAAAAAGGTTAACAGACGCGGGGTACCCCCTAACCTAATCTCTAGTTGTTGTGAGAGCCTTCTTCAAAAGCTAAAAAGAAGTAAAAAAGGCAGCGAGGCAAGTAAAGAAAGGAAAAGAGTGCAAGTCATTCCGTATATGCACACAGTGTCGCATAATCTAAAAAAGGTAGCAGGTAGATACGACATTAACGTGGTTTTTTCTGCACCGTGTAAACTTGCCAGGATATGTCCGATGTTGACAAGGCAGAAACAAGCACCGTGCTCCAAGAAACACGCGGTGCAATATACTGCGTGCGTCACCAATGTGGTGTACGAGATTCCGTTTAGTTGTGGCAGAGTCTACATTGGGCAGACTGGGCGCTGCTTCAATGATAGAGCACGTGAACATAATTTGTGTGTGCGCAACAACGCCGGGGGCCATCTCGCTGACCATTGTAGACGATGTGGCTGTAAACCTGACCTGACTGGCACAAAGTTTCTAAGAAAGGCAAAGCAAAAAACGGAAAGAGAAATTATAGAGGCATTCTACATCAAAAAGAAAGAAAACAATTGCGTCAGCGCTCCGTCTTTGTATTTGCTTCAGAGTGAGATGCTGTTTCTAGAAGGTTGGCTGTGATTGTGGCGATTGAATCAGATGTGGTTTGGGCAATGTGTATATATAGATGACAATGGTCTTAATAAAAAAACAGTTGAGAGTGAAGCGCCTGTCCTGTCGTCCGTGTTTCTTTATTGTCCTCGTTTATTCGCGCTTTTTAACCTTTTATTCAGTAATGGACCAACCAGCCCAAACCCAAGTTTTAATGCAGCAAAAGCGACGTGTTCGGCGGAGGTAGAGGACCCTCCCTCGCCACTAAGCTGGCTCGGGGAAGCCAACGATGATGTCACGACGCTCTGGGCAGATAAGAAACAGGCAGCAGAGAGGCTCGCCGCATGCCCCGCGAAAATCTCTGCGCGTGCTTTTCAAAATAAATGTGGCTCGCGTTAAAATTTGACAGAGTTAAGCGGGATACCTGAATTCACGGGACAAAGCTACAGAAGTACACTACCGAATTTTTCTTGAAAAGCGCTTCAGCTTCCTCTAAGTAGCGACAATTGGCATACATTCCGTTTCACGTTACGTTTGACCACGGCCAAAGCTAGGACGGTCCGATGCAGCCAATTAAGCAGCACCAAAAGTTCGTCGTCAGGGCCCTCGTCGCCTCGTGCATTTGCTTTCACCGGTTCAACCGAACACCAAAAACAAAACAAAAACAAAAAAGAACGCAGCATCACACTTCAACTACTAACCTAACCTTACCACCCTAACCTAACCGACCTAACCTGACACACCTAGCCTAACCTAACCCAACCTAACTATATGATTGGTTTAGGCCGTGATAGCAAATCTAAGGAAACGACGACGATACAGATTTGCCTCATCTGGATTCGCCCCATCCTCTCGTAGCGCTGGCTGCGGTCGGACCATAATGTGAAACGGAGTAGAGACCAACTCCACTCACTGACCTCACGTCACTGCGGTGGCGCTGCTGTCGGTAGTGCGCATGCGCAGACGCTTCACACCTCCCGATTGTGGTTTCTGCGCACGCGCAGTGCCCACACCTGGTGTGGGCAAAGCGGGCTTCTTTGGAAACAGTCTACTTCCGTAGAGTTCGAGGTGCACTCGTGAGCTCGTTGTCTCTAATAAGGACGGGAAAGTGCGAACGGCAAACCTGTTTGACGCGATGATCGGCGAACCATGTCCCCTCACGCGGATCTGGCGATGTCTCGCGGCATATGGCTGATGGATCAACGCGGAAGAAGTGGCGCGTAATTGAGCCCTCGTAGGCAACGGTCCATCGGATGCGGCATCAGCCAGCCGCAGCGCGCTCCACTCTCCAACCTTGATGCGTCAGAGGTGAGACTCGTTTTCCCGGAAAGAAGCGGTGAAGATTAATGAATATCCAGTCGGGATCGTCTCTAGACGTCCTTTCAAAGTCCCTAAAGAGCTTCGCACAAAGCCACAGCGCAGAACCGCTCTTCAACGCAGAACGGCTTTTCTACAAAGTTTCCATTGGCGGCAGCAACCTGGAAGGAGTGCCACACCCTACCGGGACTAAAGGTGTCATTTCAACGCTTAAACTGAACGCGCGCGGAAAAAACCTCGGTTAATGTCACGGTGTCGTGGGACGTTTTAAATTTTTTATTTTCTATTTTGTGTTTTTGGAGTTTATGTTCAGAACAAACTGGAAGGGTGCTTATTTTTTGGAGTTTACGTTTTGCTACACATTGGAAGTATACTAAATATTTTATTCCGATAATTGGAAATATATATTTTTAGAATATTATTTTTTAACTCGCAATCATACCATGTTTATTTTTTATTAGCTTTTTCATTTTTTAATTCCAAGATCTCTCTAAAAATCTAACTTTTTGCTCAAGAAATTCACAAACAAGCGCCAGTTTGACAGATTTAAGGAACACAGAGAAAAATTGTATTAACCTAACGGTTCGTGGGCATTTATCTAGCATAAATCGGAAATATTCATTTAACAACACCATGTTTGAGTTTTATGCGCGGTAAATGCCTTCTCTTTTAAGATCACGAAACAATTAAATATTCTGATTTCCATGTGATTTCTGTTCGAAGTTATACATATGTGCTTTAGCTTTTGCTCAGTCCAGTTATCTGTTATATTTTAATAGCAGTCTTTGGTACGCCGTGATCGCTTCTTCACCTCAAGCTTTTATACAGCGCTTTCATTGCATTTGGTAGAGACTCTCATAAATATTAACATTTTAATATTGTGAAAACCCGAGATTCAGGCTCTCACTATGGTGAAAGTTCAAACATTCGCTTGTCTCTTCGTAGTTATTTTTGTACATAATCCAACAAACCAGCGTTCAAAAAAAGAAAAGATACTTCACGCAGTTGCTTATTGTCGTAACGCACACTGTCTTTGCTACGTTCTTTCATTTTCACAAACATCATTGTGAATTCATAAAATACAACAAAACCCGGAAGACAACGACGGAGTTTCCGAATTAACTACAGATCTACGTCCATGGTTTTCTATAGTTGCCCCTATGAACATAAAAAGTACACAAGACAGCATCATTAGTTGCCTAAGGTTTTCATATATGATTTGAAGGTGCTATTTTTTATCTATAAATGTTTTTACTATATATCAGCAAATAATTTTAATCGGATATTTCAGGATGTCAATAAATGCCTAAAACTCTATACGTATGTACCAGCAAAATCGGCTATGCTTTTCAAAGCTCAGCAACAGTGAGACCTTTGGACTATGCTTGCGATTTCGCCGTTACAGAGGAAACAGAATTCCAGAATGCAAACAGGTCAATAAAGTCATTATTGTGTTATTAAAATAATATCTAATTAATTAATATTTCATTCATTTGTGCATCCCTTCATCCCTTAATATAGAGCGTCAACCAATGACTGCCGGCGTCTTTAGGACGCAGAGAACTGGCGATTATTATTGAAGCACACATAATCTAAGCATATACAAACGAGGCAGGTCAACATGAACCGGTCGCTTGGAAGTTCTTCCAGTTCTAACGACGGCGAGATATAGGTGATCATCAGGCATAAAGCTGCAACCCACGTGAAAAGTCTCATATCGAAGCCCGAGTCTAACCTGAGTCGGTTTCCTAAACAGTTATGGATCGGGGGCTTATTTTTTTTCAATTTTATTAACCGTATTTTAGGCTCGCCTACGTATTCTCACCAAACGAGAGAATTGTTTTCCAAATATTCACCTTTCATATCAAATACTACGTCAAATCTAAAATTGTTATTTGGAGATATTGCTTCGAAATAAATAGATACGATAAAAGGTACTCGGTCATTAGTAAACTATTAAAGCATGAATTCTCAGTGCGGGGTCATGGACCGAAGATTGCACTCCTTCCAGTCATAGTACTATCACATTTACAAATTTATTAACGTTGCTTCCCTCCCCAAGCCATAGACTCCCTTTCCCTTTGAGTCGGACTGCAGCCAATGGTACTACGATCCAACATAGAACCAAGCAAGCAAGGCCAAAAGTGCATCCTCACGGCGCTCGTAGCCTTTGTGGGTTTGCTATCAAAGGCTAAACCGATCGAGCGCAGAAAACAATTGCAAGCTCTTCCACTGTCTGAAGGTGGTTGGCCAGCGAAGCTGCACAGCACCGCCACACTGATTCACCAAGAGACAGACGAAAGCACTTAACCACATATATATTTACAGTATATATACATTTTTTTGAAACGGTATTGAAATCAAATCAAATCAAGTTTTATTTGTTGTCACATCTCCTTACATGACAACAGGGGACTTGGGACAAAAACCTGCTGGGTAGCAGCTTGACGAAGGTCCCAGCCCCGTGCAGTTCGGAACAGCAAAAAGGTAAATAAAAACAAAAAACACAAAAAACAACTAAATATTACATAAATGTAGACACATCTTATACAAATGTTTGATGTAATGAGCACTTTCGGCAAAAAAAAAGAAAAACACAATACAATACAATAAATCACGAGAGCGGTCAGGATAAAAACAACGCCAGTATTAAAATACAACACCAGTATTGAAGGTGGTAGTCACACGAGGGAGAAATCCCGGGAATTTCTCCCCGGCACGCGCATCCCATGACGAAAACGTCAGCCTTTGCGATGTGCAAAAGCCTCGCGTTTTCATTTCGTGATGCGCGCGTGCCGGGGAGAAATCCCCGGGATTTCTCCCTCGTGTGAATACACTTAAGATCACTATGATATACACTAATAGGTTCCATGACAACTTTGATGAGATTTTTTTGCTAAAGTTGGATCTATGCATATTATGATTTACATTTATAAAAGCCGCTGCTTTTATATATGTAAAGTAGTGACGTCACCCGACTCGAGCGGGAGAAGGCCCATTGTTCTCGGATGCATTTTCCTTATCACACGCTTCCACGTCTTTTCTTATCAAAATGCATATCGAGATGACGGGGCGTATATGCATTTCCATGCAATGGAGCGCTTTCACGTGCAAGTTAGTTTCTGCACACGGATACCAAAAATGCATGGAACCCTAGCCATATAGAGCTTCGCTGTCAAAGCGCAGGTTCACGACGCCTCCGCTGTATCTGGTTGGTCGAGTCACTGATATGGAGTGCAGAAAAAGCGATTAGCGCCGCGACGATGGACTTTTAACGCGGATTGATTGGCTCCATGGGCTCCTGTGCGAAGAGAAAGTCGTCTGCTTCTTTTGCAAGGGTTGTGGTGACGTCAAAACGACGCCGAGCTCTGATTGGCTCTGATTGAAGGATTGGGGGTAGAGCTCAAAGCAAGCTGCCTTGAGGTCTGTCCACTATCCTTCAATCTGAGCCAATCAGAGCTCGGCGTCGTTCTGACGTCACCGCAACCCCTGCAAAAGAAGCAGAGTAACTTGCGCTCCGCATAGCGTCGGCAACGCGTTAGGACTTCGTGTGAAACGGAGTATATATAAGTAGCTTCATAAATGCGAGGCATGGCGGGCCCCGGACATCTTATCATCGCTCCGCAGACAATGCGACTGCGGCATTAGCCAATACGAAGGCCGAAGAAGGCAAGGAAAGACGCGCGAACTTAATAACTGTCGGCTCTTACACGATAGGTAACAAAGCCGTCTCTCACCGCTTGAACACGAGTTGTAGCCGAACGTTGACGCGGATCCAATCTGTGCCCGACGTGTGCCTTCTTAAAGGCGCAAACAATATGGCGCTAGTGGAAGGTATTGGTTTGCCGTGTAGCGTGGCAGCCGGATAAAGCAGCTCCGCGCATTAAATATTCCAGCTTTCACTCGCTAGCGTGAAACGAGCCAAACTGGAACGAATCTGCGATGGCGAGGAAACCTCAAGGGCAATTTTCCGAACTTTCGGCGAAAGGGGGACAAAATAGGACGCGGGTTCCTCGCTACCGGAGGGACCTATAGTCCGTACACTCCTGAGCTGACAGTGCGGTGGATGCTATTCGCTCTCGTTGGACCAGCCATACATTTACCTATTTCCGCGTGATCGCGCTCTCCCCAATCCCAACTCGCAGGCAGCGGGGTCAGGGGATGAAAGGGAGGGTGTTGACTGGCGCCGCGAGCGTGTAGACTTCACCGCAGTCTCAGCTCGGGAGGGAACCAAATGCATAAACGAAAGACGTCGACGCACGTAGCGCGCTGTTCCAGCAATGTGCGAAAATGACGAGAGGAAGAAGCGAATACGTCCTTTGTGGGGATCTTTTGGGGATGAATCGACCCCAGAAGGGTGTCGCGGGAGCCGGACTCCTTTCACGGCTGGAGAGCGCGCTTGAAAGGCGATTAAAACTTCATCTATCGCGACGACACCATTAATCTTGCCGCAGAGTTGCTGCCCTCCCTGCACTTTGATTTTAACTCTACTTATTTTTATCGCATTGCTCGTCATAGACAAACAAACAAAACAAAAACACGTTTTTCGCCAAAACCCACTGTGTGGGCAGTAGGTACGCTTCAAGATAGCCGATATTTCTGAGTTGTAAGTTCTTAGGGCGCAGCTCTTAGGCGCCTGTTTCCGCCTTGAGCGGCGTCGCCGTCGCCGTTGGCGTCGCTGTCGCCGTCGGCGTCGCCGTCGCCGTCGGCGAAACCGCGGCGACGTTTCGGCACCGTGCCGAAACGTCCGCGCGGGGTCACGCCGACCCTCTTCGGGGGTCAGGGGGTCACGTGATCCCCTCAGAGCGGTCAGGAGGCTCAAGTGACACCCCTCGGGGGGGGGGGGTCAGGGGGTCACGTGGCCCCTAACTACCCCCGAGAGGGCTAACGTGACCCCCTGACCCCCGAGGTCCCGTGAACCCCATGATGTCACGTGATCCCCATGAGATCACGTGACCCCCATGAAGTCACGTTACCCTCATGAAGTCACGTTACCCCCATGAAGTCACGTTACCCCCGTGAGGTCACGAGGGTCACGCGACATCAAGAGGGTCACGTGACCTCACGGTTACGCCGACGCTGCTCGGAGGGAAGAGCAGCATGATGAGGAGGTGAGGAGGAGGGAGGAGGGGTATACCCTGCCCTCATACCCTTCCTCCTCCTCCTCCTAGAGAGCTGCGCTCTAATTCGGCGTTACAGGAGTTGTAAACGGCTTTCATTTGTGTTTTGTGCTCAAGAATGTGGCTTGAGAAAGAGGCTAAGTGGCTGTTGCTTTTTCGTTGCCTTGCTTAGGTGCGCTCATTCTTTTAAAAATAAATATATATATATATATATATATATATATATATATATATATATATATATATATATATACTTTATAAAAATAATCAATCGGGCACTGTGTACTTTAGTGTTTTTAACTATTTTCCTGCTAGCAAATAACACTTCCAAAAGAGGCTAGTTTCTTTTTTTGTGCAAACACCAAGAGAGCTAGAAACACATTGGTACACAACGTTTCTTATTTGCCAATTTTTATTTCCTTTCTTTATCTGGCTTCAAATATCAGGCGAAATTACTGCAAAGATTAGTACATATTTCATATCTGACCTATTTTACAACAAAAAGGTAGAACAAATAATCTCGAATTTCCGGGGGTGGCGATATGCAGCGAAATCTGCGTTTTGCCTTATTCAGCTCAATTGCCTCAACTGGCGTAAAGATGGCTGCACGCAATCGATGTAGGAACGCTACTTTGGGTCCCAGCAGAAGTTAAGTTCAATAGATTCACACTTCTGTTACCGCTCCGCTTCCCAGTGTGACTAAATGTAGTTTGGCAGAACATCTAGTTCGACCAACAGCAGGTTTGTTTTTTGCGTTCTTTTTTATCAACATGTCGCATGTTACTTAGTCAACTGCTGCCATAACAATGGTATCGATGCTGTCAGTTTTAGCTGCTCTCGTGTAAGCTTAAAAACGTTCAAACTTTATTTGTTTAGATCTTGACTTATTTCCCCAAAAGCAGATAGCGGTAAACGGTGCGAAAAATGCTGCTTCTTCACGAGGCCGCCACCTACCTTAGCTCAGCGATGGAAAGAATAATCAGGCAATTTAAAATAAAAAATTCAATAAAATTTTAAAATATATTGTACAACATTAGATCTGTTTAAACAATACTAAGCACAACTAATAAGAAAGCCGTGATGTTTACTTCACATTCCAATATGCTATATTTCACTAAAATTATATCACAAATTTCATACCTCGGCATACTCACTCATGAGTGCGATCACTCACGATCACTTATGCTCACCATCAGTTGAGGTGATCGTGAGGGAGGCCGTGAGTCTCGAAAAATTGTAAGTGGGACTGTGTTCGTGAGTTCTGAGAACTGATGAGTGTGAGTGTGAGTGTGAGCGCGAGTCCTGAGAACTCATGAGCGTGAGTGTGATTTTGAGTTCTGAGAACTCATAAGTGAGAGTGTGATTGTGAGTTCTGAGAACTCACGAGTGTGAGTGTGAGTGTTAGTCCTGAAAACTATTGAGCGTGGGTCTGATCGTGAGTTCTGAGAACTCTTGAGTGCGAGTTTGAGTCCTGAGACCTGATGAGTTTGAGTGCGAGTTCCGAAAACTGATGAACGTGAGTGTGAGCGTGAGTTCTGAGGACTCATGAGTGAGAGTGTGAGCTTGAGCTAGAAGTGAAGGGTTTGTGAGCGTTAGTTTTGAGATATCTTATGTGTGGTCGTGAGTTGTGAGACTCATGAGGCATGAGACTGAATCAAGACGTGAGTGTTAAGGTTGATATGATGGCTATGATGAGTCGCGGTGACCGCTGGTATTATCTTAGCTGGGTTGGTCACCTGAGCTCCCGGGCCATCTTAGTGGCCGAGGAGACTCTCGCCTCCCAACCCCTGCGCGGAATTCAGGGTTGGTTTGGGTGACGCTCGCCTGTTTCTCCGCTATGTCGACGCGCTGGGTCCTGCGGAGGGCGGACGAGGGGGAAGGGGTCTTTTTCTTGCACGCTTTAAGAAATGCCTGTGCGTCTACTTACCCACAAAACACTCAAAGCACTCAATCTCAGCGATCTACGAAATCAGCTCACCGA
>JAZHYW010066149.1:0-38435 GCA_037355805.1 Ixodes ricinus
TTTTTATTTTACAGTAAAGTGGACTGGAACGTCTGAAAACTGAAAATCTTGTTGTCGCTCTTCGCGTTTTAATTGCAGCAGAGCAAAGCGCGTACTCACGTTTACTCTTTTGTGTAAATGTCGTAATTATGGTCGCGCACTGTTTCATCGTTTTCGTAATTGCATACTGAGCAGAAGATTTCGCAACGTTCAAAATCGTGGAATTAAGCTTTTTTATCAGGCGAAAGTACGTCAAATCAAAAATAGTCTTGTCAGAAAGAAAAAAATTCGCGAGCAGTCATGCACACGCAAGTAGAAATAAAAAGCGGAAGCGAAAGCAGCAAAAATGAAAGCGAGCGCTGGTTAGTTCTCATGACATATTCCATGGTACATAGAATAAATTGTGGGTCCATAGACGTATGTGGCAGATGAAAGAGGCATCCCTCCACACCTCTTCCATCCGCGTATTTCCGCATCGCACTGAAAGCTATTTACAGCGTCCGTGTGATCGTACGCTAAATTTCGCGTCCTGCAGCGGCCTACCTGCGGCGTGCGAACATTAGTGTTGACCTGATGCTTGTGCGTTGCTCTAAAAACCAGTATTACGAATTCGAGATCGTACTCTATGCTTAAGCGCGTATTGAATTAATGTCATCTGCCTCCCACAATTCCTTAGTTAATACTAACGTAACCTGTATGCGTTCATGGTGAACACCGAAGGCGTAGGAACTGACCAGTCTCAAAATGCATAAATTTCTGCTGTTGTATAATTGCGGATCTGCGCACAGTAGCGAAGTGTGAACGTACATTACCTCGACGTGCGCCAGCAAAGACACAATTTAGTATTCACCTAACACAGGTGTTAACACAAGTGTGCCTAGATATCATAGTGCTTCCAACTTATCGATCGGGGTCACGTGGTTTATGAACCACGTTTGCAATAAGGGCTGCGAGGAGGTGATGAAAGAGTCTATCGCCTGCGAGGCGTCCCCGCCTCCTCAACCTGCTTTTCTTCTATTCACGCGACAACGCCAAGAAGCGCACTCGCGACCAATCTGCGCAGGAGGTACGCGTACTTGTAATGCAAAACGGCCTCCGTGGTTGGAGTTGCTCCCTATTTTAAACTGCGGCTCTCTAAGCTTCCTCTTGTCTGTGACTATAGGCGCGACCATGTTTTCCGAAACTAGCACAAACTCGCAACAGTAAGCATTGATCTAGGGCAGACAACTCTTTCGGTTTACTGCCGCTTATACTGCCTTGTAATAAGGCTTCACATCCCTGGTTAAACCCCCCAAAAAAACTGTTTGCGAGCATATAAATGTTTTAGTAATAAAATATTTTTTACTCGACAATGTGCTTTAATTGAGCTATCTAGTTTTATAGGGCATCCGACATAGTATGTCTAACAGCAAATGTTCTCCTGCCTAATAACTTTGTTTGAGTTAGCGGCTATGTTTTTGTTGAAATGTGATTCTTCGGATTCACCCATTCCGATGATCGGGGAATATATAATATATAATCAGGAGCTCTTCGGAATCCTTAGTTGTCGACAAAAAGGATTAAAGAAGCCTCGCTGTTACTTTGTTTGGCACTAAAGAAACGTCTGTATGCGTCCGTGGATTGCTACCGGAGACAAAGGGAACTTATTAGATTCTACAAAAATGAAGTCTCAAAATACATCAATTTCAGCTGTTGTAGAGCTAGGGCGCGGCTATCAAGATGGGAGGCTCGACATGTTTCCGTCAAAACCGCACTGTCGCATCTTGTTCGTGACCTTGCTTCCCTTCTTATACAATGGTCATAATACTTCAAAAGATTGCATATAAGATATGCATGGAATGGTATATACCAGGGTGGCTAAGCTGCGGCTCGCCATATGCGGCTCTTCGCGTGTTAAAGTGCGGCTCGCGGCTCCCCCCCTCCCCACCCCCCCTACCCTCCGCCACCCCACCTTCCTCCCGGTCACACGCGCACTTTCCCAAACACAGAAATGGAGAGCGTTTTAAATCGAAAGACATGTTGCGCTTTGGTAGTCTTGTGCTACTGCTACCTCACGTACAGTTGGACTGCTTTTGACTCGGATGGACTGAAAGTAGTTCGATCTTCGTTTATTGCTTTGTACAAGAACTTTTGCCCCTTCCTCCCCGCCGCGGCTCTGGGAAGTTTCGTGGCGTTTGTTTGCGGCTCTTAGGCCCGGTCAGCCTGGCCACCCCTGGTATATACTATATATGAACTCGTTCATTCGTACCCGCATTTATTGTGCTTGCCATCCTCACACTCACTTCCTGCATGAAAAATAGGCAAACACAATATCCATCGGCGTTTTATCACTTTAGGTTATGTGCCCTTACATTTGGTCGGTAACAGCTCTCCCGGCACGGGGCCACAGAGAGCTCACTGAGAGCTTCAGATTACACAAAATGTCAGTTCAAACAAACCAGCTCCTTATCTACAAAGCCGTGGTGGCAGGAAGTCGTTGATGCCGCAGGCACGGAAGGAAAGCAGGACTTCCTCGGCTTCTCCGGAAATAAAACTCGACGTATGATAAAAATCGCATTTTTGTTTTCTGTTTTATGATTATGCCGCTGCAGCTGCTGCACACCTCTCGAAAGAAACACATCTGGTTTGAGCCTTTAAAAATAATGACAGTGCGATCTCAAAGTGAGATACTCCACACTGTTCCGAGTCTTAACAAGAGTGCGGTCATATATATAAGCAGTTGAGAGTTCCTCCAGTCTTAAAGTTTAATCTTACTTAACTACACGGAAGTGCGTCGAAATGTTGCATCCTATATATCTATAGATGCAGCTTATTTATATAGAGAATGCTGATATGCAGCATATATATATATACATTACATAGTGATACATAATATTTAATAAAAATTACATTAAGATATATGCATGCAATGGTTTATAGAAAATCCTTCATTCCTGCCTGCACTTATTGTGCTCGACATCCTCATCTCAATTCATGCTTAGTGTGCTGCAAATGTGAATCCCAGAGTAACCTAGGGTAACAAACAATGCCCGAAACATTTTCTGGAGGGTAAACAGTCCTGCAGTCGCTGCACGCTGAAGACACATTTGTGTATTGTAACCTACTTCCCGAAGCTTTAAAAAGGCAATAGGTAAACGTTTAAACAAATCATATCTGATTTACTACTCACACTAAAGATAATTTTCGTTTTGAAACCTATTTTATAACCCGATCATAAAATTATTAGATGCGTGAAAGTTTGATTGAAAATATAATTGGAACCATATATGTCTATTGGACATCATTAAGCAGGCTAAATCTTTCGATGTCTCAACTGCAATAAAAGCTCAACCACAAAGAGAAAAAAAGCTAAATGGAAATGACATTCTTTTCTTTGATATTCGTATGATTCTGTGCAATAAAGAGACATTAAAGCTAACCGTTTACCTTTTTTTTTAAATACTCTGCTTAGTCTTTTCAGAAGTTACAAAGTGAATTTATGCGACGAATAAGAGAGGTTGTTGTTCTTGAAAACGATTTATTTAGGTATAGGAGGGTACGGGCGGCCGGTTGCAGGCCTTCCCGAGAAGGGGAAGGGAAGAGGGATATTAGGGAAGGGGGAGGGCGAGGGAGGCACATACGGGGCCAGGCTATTCCAGCCGTTCGAATGTAAGCCAACAGCGAGTCGAAGACAACTATTCCTTGCTTCATTGGGGCTTGTCTGTGCCGTCCAAGCCTCGAGCGTCTTGGGTCGACTCCTTGTCTGAGCTTGGCGCCTAGTGCAGGCCTCCCTCTCCTTTGGCCTCGCAGAGCTACCTCCACAGCAGGTGATGCAGAGCGGCGAGAGGCGCTGAAGGATGGTCGTTAGAGGCAAACAAGCTGCTGACCAAGTGCGGCTACAACACCCTTGACTTGTGCAGCGCCCTCGTGGAATGGCGCAACAGCCCAAGGGATCAACTGCTGAAGTCTCGGTGCAAAGACTAATGGGTCGTTAGACACGGACGTTACTTCCTGTTCCCGACTGCTGCCTGCAGCTAACCATCGTGGAGCCCAGCGAGGTAGAAGCCAGCCTACAGGGGATCCGAAACAGCAACGAACGTACTACAACAAAACAAGGACCCTTCCAGAACTGCACGAGGGTCAGCAGGTATCCCATTCGGCACAACACGATCGCACACACGTGGTTTCTATCAGTCGTTGTAAAACGAGCCAGGCGCTCTTCGCTCTTCTGCTGACTGGGACTGACGACAGGCGCCGGGCTAACGCTGAACGAGAGAGCACCTGCGAGCATCGCCGCCTCAGGCAGAGCCGGTGATCCCTATCCCTAGATCGCTCAAACTGCCCAGACAACAGGCCATCCCGGTTCCCACAAGAGAAGCACCTACAAAGAAACCCCAAGGCGGACGTCAGGAGAAGTTCACAGGCAGCGGCGGAGGACCCAACAGACACCCGAGGCCCGAGATTAAACGTTGACGCGCAGGAGAGAAGAGTGCTCGTAAAAGTTTGTTTTCTATGTTTTTTATTTACTCTTCTTTGTTGGCATTATTGTTCCCTGTCCTTTTGTTTTCCTGTTTTGTTTCGAAAGAAAGAAAGATGTAGGTATCACGTCACTGACAGCCAGATCACAAGCGCTACAGCTACGCCGCTAGAGACACCGCTGTATATAAGGACACACGATGAAAGAAGTAACGTTGTCATCCACCTCGGTACACGAGCACGAGCTACGCTACTCTACGAAGCCTTGTTGCTTTGCAAGTTCCGAAGATCTGGATAAGAAAACATCAAGTCATAAAATATTTGAATATACAGAACATGTATGGAACATGCTATAGCTACTTATCCTCGCACGACCACCGCCATGAATTTGGGCACCGGTCGTGGCGTAGCGCAGCTTTAAATGCCCGCCTCAAGGAATGTTTTGGTGAAGCTTCATCGCAGCTTCGATGCGAATCTGCAGTTCGGTGTTGGGCTTGGTGACCCATTTGAATTGCAATCTGCTGGAAACCGTTTTACTAAACAAGTAAATATAATAAAAACAGCACAAGAAAATAAAACATGTCAACAGAGATTTTTCGCATGCACTGTAAAGTGAAAATAAAAATAAAATACAGCAAGATTGAAGCGCGCCAAGTTGCCGTCAAAACCGCACTGTTGCATCTTGTCCGCAGGCTTCCTGCCTGCTCACACTTGAATGAAAAATAATTTAAAATAGTTCCGCAGCCGGGGGTACCGTAGTCTAAGTCATTAGCATAACAGATGTCGCGTTGCGTACAGGGTGAAACAACCAAGGTCTGCGTGGCATGACGCTCCGCTTTTTATGCGTAACGTGAAAGCAATGACACAATAAATACTTTCATAGCACAATAGCAAAGGCCGGTTGTCCCCTGAGTATGAAATGCAAGATATCTATCTTGCCGGTTTTGATTTAGGACTACGCCTGCGTGTCCTGCTGTTATGTACGCGCTGATAGCGTTGTCGTACTTCCTGGGAGGGACTCATTACGATGACGGGCATTTCGTTAATCCATCGAGACATTCCAACGCCAGCGTACAGTTGTCCCTCAGGTCTCCTGCGCTGAGCCTTCTTCGGCAAACTCACCTCGTACCGTAAACCGACCTTCTTCGATCGTTTTGTTGGAAGTCAGCCAGTACTTCGCTGTAATCTTCCAGTCCTGTATGGCTGATCCGCAATGCCGATGTTCGCCAGCTTCCCAAACGCCACAGGACGTATCCGACATCCTCGTTCTCAGTGGATCAGACCCTTAGGGACGCACACCACGTGGTCTGCGTTGCCGCTGAAAGCGTGATAGGACACTGGTCCACGCGAGCTCCAGCCCCGAAAATGGTGTTGATGGCGACCAGTTTCTGAATTTCTTCGCACCGCAATACTTCGTCGCCGGTTACCCTCCACATTTGATCGAGCCCTACTAGATATATATACCTTCTTCGGACGGGAGCTATTGCAAACAGGAGCGCATCCGTAATGTGGCGTCCGTCTTCCTCCACACGACGAACAAACACGTGGTCGAGGGTACTCCTTCGAACGAGGTAGTTACAAATGAAGGGGACCTCTACAGCCTCGACAACGCAATCTTCTTGGCTGATCTGGCTGCGCAGTCGTACTTCAACAAGTCTTTGTCGTTGTAGTCGAATCGAGCAGTGGCCAGATGCATTCAGTCGGAGGCTCGTTTGTCCAAGTACTGTGAAGCCGAGCTTGCGTGAAACATCCTCACGACTAAAGGTTCTCTGGCTTCCTCCGTCGATGACGGCTCGCACGTAGTCGGTTCGGTTACCTTCATCCGCCCAGGGCCGCGAATAGTGTGAAAAAGGGGCCCTTGTTATCCAGTGGGATGTCTGTACGATCAGGAATGGCGTTTTGTACGCTTGTCATAAGGGCGTCCAAACCCTGTTTCTTTCTCTCGGGCTTTCAGTTAGGATCATACATTGATGTAGCATGCCGACCGGAACATCCGCCGCATGTCACTTTCCGACGACACTCCTTGCCCGCTGTCCCCCTCTTGTGCTTCTGAAGCACCGGTTTTCTCTCTGCCAGCTTTTTTCTTGTGACCGAGTGTAAGGTCACCAGTGTAAACTTCAGTTTAATGTTTGTCGACCCAGAAAAGAAGGAGTGACAAGTATTGCTCGTTTGTAACAGTACCGCTGCTGGCATTTTGGGACCGTCAAGCTTTGTTTTGTGCGGCAAGTCATCGCGCTCGGCCACCAACCGCGCTCTCACCCTGCTCTTAACCTCGATCCAAGGAAGCTAAGAATCTCGAGCAGGCTCACCTTGGGCCTCAGCGGATAGTAGCTGCTTAATGACCCAATCTGCTGAGGAAGCGTCTCGATGGATCGGCGGGTGCTCTGTCCAGCTGCGATTTGTGACGTCAGGTTTCTTTGTTGGTTCCGGCGACCGATAGACACCGTTGCTCGACTGCCGCCGGTGGCAGTACAGCACCATCCCAGGTTTCGGCACCAATAATTTATGTTGCGAAATTTTCTGCGCTTTCAACTCACTCAAATTACCTTCACAAAAACAAGGACTGTATTTTCACAGATAAAATAAACGTATAAATATTTACATTTTGAGATTCTCGGTTAGTTCATGGCCTTAAGCCTGGTTCAGACAGTTGCGTTTGACTGCGTTTGACTGCGTTGCGGCTTCGAGAAACCAGGACATCTCTGCTGCTTATATCGCGTGCCAAGATAATTCCTTGAATTGGATTCCACGATTCATACGAAGCACAGATGTGCCGGTGACTCGCTTTCGGTTCTCGACGCAACGCAGTCAAACGCACTCAAACGCAAGTGTCTGAACCGGCCTATAAGTCTCGTTCCGATCTGTCTGGCGTTCCGTTCCTTCCCATCACAATCACGAGCTTCAACAACCTTTTTATTCTTCTTTCTTTTTGCGTCGTCGCGATCTTTTTTTCTCGTCTTCTTCCTTTTCTTACACAGGCACATACTCTCAGCCGAACGCTGAAGAAGTTTCACCTCGTGAAGGCCGCATTCGTGGGTGTCACGGGTGAAGTGTAAATGAGTGTTGTTTTTAGTTACTTTGCCTACTGTCTATGGTTCGGTTTTTCTGTAACACGCCATATAGAGCTGTAAAGGAGGCCAAAACCTCGTCATGCATCACGTCATGCATCACAAATTTAATCTCTATAATCAGTTTCACATCAGGTCCGACCTCGAAAAACGTTACGATACAATGAATGGCAATCAAGCCGCGCCAAAAACGTATCATCGTGGCTCTCGGCGTCTTCGCGCATTCGCTCTCACCGGCTAAAGCAATCACTCACATTGAATGCGTCGGATTCTGCGCTTATTTCCGGGCGTGATTTATTTAGCTGATCAAACGCACAAAGACGAGACGACGAGTGCCATGACGCTTCGCTTTTGGTGATGCTTGATTGACTGAATGGAATCGTAGCGTCTGATGCCCGTCCGACTTAATGGAGTAGAGCCTCACCCCCTGTTTAATCGATAAGCTATAAAACAAAATAAATAAAATGGTTAGCGGTATGCGTCGCCTTCGTGGAGCGGTACTCGTGACGAAATGTTTAACAGCAGTGAAACGTGCAAAGAGAACTCGCGTCGAAAGTGTGACGCAGCGTTGCACGATGAACGACCAACGGCTGTATTGGGGAGGAGGAGCGACCGTGACGCCCCAAGCGGTTAACTTTAGAACTACACGGATGGGGACAACAAATACAATGACTCAGCGCTCGGCCGACATAACCGAACGCGGCGTCAGCGTTCGGCTGGAGTTCGTGTTCTCCGGTGAGGGGGAGGAGGGGCTCTTTTGTTTCCACTCCGGCCTGCATGAACAATGCAGCATGCACGGTCCCAGCTCAGCACAAAAGCCGAAGTGGGTCAAGCTCGCATTCTCTGAGGATAGATCCGGCACTTAACATCGCTTCGTCGATTGTTAGTATTTTTACATTAAACTGTGCCCCGCGCTCTATTGTAGAAGATGACATGGACATGCCCATAAGGCCTCTGGGCATGTGCACAGGCCTTGTGTTGAGTAAACACCGAGTATGGGGACAACAAACGGGTCAGAGCGCCCCCTATAGTTCGATCTCCTGCCCAATATATGCGCTCAACAAACGTCTAGAGATCTGAACTCCTAGTAGTCCTTTGTCCGACCTAATCGTTTAATCAGGCACGCACTATAGATCTTCCCAGCGCGAGTCACCCGGCCAAAATATGCCGAATCACTCGGCTGCGGACGCATGGGCGGTGCTCATATTTCCTGGAAGCTAGCTATTGCGCACTATTAGAACACGTTACACAACCTAGTAAGACAACTATGGCCGCGCGCAGAAGGCGATTATTGCAAAGTGCCTGGCTTAGTATGTTCGCAATTCTTGCTTTGTGATTCGGCGCTCTTATGGGCTAACGCATCACTTTTATTGGCTGCAAAACGATGATAGGGTTGTTGGGACTCACCACAGGCTGCTTTTCTTTGAGCATTCATTGACTAGAGTCATATGCATTTCGGAGTGATTATTCTAGGCAAGGCAATATAGTCTTATAATGGCGTATAGGAACGAACGCAACCGCTGTCATTTTGCGTTTGCGTTACGTGCGCCACGCTGCGCGCGCGCGTCGTCACCATTCGCTATTTTAAGGCGCAGTTTGGGCTCCGCGCATGCTCAGTGTGGAACGCGCAACGCTGACGCAAACGCACGGTGCTTGCGTTTTTTCGTATACGCGAGACTAAACAGACTATTGCGTTATGCAAAACCACGGAGTCGCAGGCCGACTGTATCGCCAAACCGCGACCATGAAAAGAAATAAGCGATCGAAAAAATTCAGGACGCCTTCCGAAATCACACACGGCTGTTTGCCTCATGGCATTAGCAATGTGGAGGTAACCGCGACCCACTCGCACGCAGGGATACAGATGAGGCGGGTTGACTGCCTGGATTACCGGTGTCGGCGTTTCCCCTTATCGCGCTGGCGTGGTTGCTATGGTTGCTCGGCCAGTTCACGCAGCCAGGAGGCTGACCGTATAACTTGCGGTGTGGTGGTTCTTTCTCCGAGTCCTCTGCCTTTCCCCGCTATCATTTGTCCGAGTTATTTAGCCGCCCACAAGAATCGACGGCGTAATTTTCGGTCGTTCTTTTCTTCTTTTTATTTCTCTTTTGTATTTTTTACATCCTGTTTTAATTGTAATGTGTGCGCGTTGGTGTTTTCTTCCTAATACGGGTGATATTATTCAGGGAGTCCTTATTATCTCGAGCTCGCATCGCCCTCAAATAGAAGATTGAGTTTAAAAAAAAAATTGATGCCACGGGCACAACCACGCTAAAGGGGAGGCGCTCCTAATAACAAATGTGTCGCAGGAAACAGTTATAACGTCTTAGTCAGTCAAACCACACGAAATCAGGAGTAAATATCTTTCTATTTCATTTAGAGCTTTCTCATATTGTCTACTTCGAAAGGTGTATTCCAATTGTCGCGGATTCCTGTTAATAACTGCGGTGAATAGAAGTTTTTAAATTTACGTTTCTTTGTTGGTTCTTTTAGCATTTGATTCCTTCGTGACGTGTGTTATCTGATAAATGACAGAATATTCGGTTTTCAGCTTGAAGCAGAGAGGGTCCATCTTAAACTTAGGGCCATTAGTTTGAGCGCATCACTTTTTTCTGTTCGAATCAAAAAGTTTAATAGTAATATATCTGCGAAGTTACATATACTTTAAGAGTCTGTCCGTCATGAACATGGTACAAGCTAAGACGTTTGAAGCTTATCTTTATTTGCGAAACATTTTAAGATTAAATTTTAACATTCTTTAAGCACCAATTAAGGTACCGATGTCGGCTTCGCTTAATATGCCCTCTATTAATTGCTGTGACATATCACATGATCATTGAAATTTACGCTATACGGACCTTCGTTCAAGAAGCGATTTCGTAAACTTTAGGGTGCCTAAGATGTCCATTTATTTAGATGGGTAGAGTATCAATGAAATCCTTAGTAGAAATATTTATTAGCGAGAAAAAACAAACAAATTTGAGAAGTCACAAGACTCAATATAAAATTAATAAATGGTTTAGACATTCAAAATAAAAGAAAATTGATAATCAAGGAGTTCTATGTTGGTCTCTTATTTGACAACACGACCTTATTTTGATTTATTCTTCAATATGATTTATTGTGATCTCAGTTTTACAAATAGACTCTCCAGCGCTATTGTAGACCAACTTGCCATTAATTAGCGTACAAATGTACAATCTTGACATAGCTCTTATACTAAAGAATATTAGAAGGCTAGATATATTCAGATTCCTGGTTCAATGGAGAGAGATATTGGGACTGCCAACGCCCCAATCTGTCTTCACGCACTCAAGCCCAGCAGTCGATTACTAACCACGGTCACTTTATTCTTTTACTCCGAAGAACTTACACTCATGCCAGGACTAAAGGTGTCTTCACACGATGCATCTTTTCAACGTGCCACGGTTTAGCGAAACCTAGATTTCACGAAATCCGCCTATTCACTCGTGGCGTTTGCCGCGTGAAACCTGTGACGTTTTGACTCACGAGAATTTCGCCAAACCTTGTCATCTGAACCGGGCATATTAGGCGTTTCGCATCAAAATTATATAAAGTACGCACTGTGTGAAGAGACCGCCTGCTGCATTTATACGACTCCATAAACTTTGTCAGATTCGGCTCACTGGTTTACTAGGTCTGCCAAACTCGGGAAAGACCGCGAACGTTAAAGAACAGGCGGATAATCTCGAAGCATTTCGGACATTTTTGCACCGCTCAAAAAGAAAGTTGTCCCCAGGCATCATGTTTCTATGCGGTGTTCGCACCCGTCGCGACTGTTGAGGAATATGCACCGCGCCACCGACCCGTACAGCTAACACATATCGCCCGTACGCACCGCTTCTCCGCTTGTCGCTCGCCGCCATGTTTGCTTTTCTCTTTTCGTCTTAGGCTCCGATACGTAATTGACCAAAGATCAGACTCCTCCAAAAGCTCGCTCCGCCTCGAAGGTCAGACGTCATAGCGAAGTCGAGCGGCTATTGGCAGCGTCCGCCTTTCTCCTTCAGTTGATTGACAGGCCAGAGTGAGGTTTCAGCAAAATATTGATCCAGAAGCGAGCAGCACGCGCAACCTTTTCCGGAGGTGTGCCACTTCTCCGGTCGCGTTCAAACGGGTCATCTGTTTCCCGAAACCTAGTTTAGCAGCACAAGATTCGCCAACAAGATGCATCGTGTGAAAAGACCGTAACTTAGAGGTCTTGCGCAGCCTATGACACGTGCAAACGTAATTTTGTCCCGCAAGGCTTTCTTCAATCTCCCTTGCATCTTAAAAACTTGCTACTACGAAAATTCGGCTGAAGGTCTTTTCTTGGGAACGGGTTTTGAAACCTTATCGTGTTTTATATGTGGCAGCTTAACTTACGTGATTTATAAACTAATTAAATTAACACTAGTTTCAAATATACACCGGAGTTTTTGTGGGTTTCCCTTTAAGAGTGCTGTCGATGAAATATAGTGGATGTATTTTTTAAGCTTTACAAATTTGTTTAAAAAAAACTGTGACGCTATACTAGTGAGGTCTGTGCAGCTGAGTTAGTTATACGGCCTAGATGGGAAATAGTATAGGTGAATAATTGTCACAAAAAGTCGAATACTTATTTAAAATTTGTTAATTCTCTTGATCATTAGTGGAAATCTACGTATGACTGAAATTAGAAACTTGCTCATTGTCATCAAAACTGACTAAGTAAGTAATTTTTAGAAAGTCTGTGGGCGCGTGAGAAGCGGAGTAATGAGCTAAAGTTACCGCTCGTTCAAGAGGTCCAAGACTGGCGGGGAGAAAACGCGGATAATAACAGACGGAATAACAACAAGGGCACATTATCGCACCTGTAGACTTGCTCCTGCTGCACAAGAGGTAACTTTAGCGCTCCAGAGTGCTTGCCACCTGCTCTAAATCTGTAAAATTGACTAAGTTAATGTTTTTTATTGACGCTGTGAACGTTTTGCATTAGAACCACATTCTTATCTTTATAATTAAAAAAAGTTAATTTACAGATTCTAGTTAGTTAACCAACTTATTGTAACAATCTGCCGGTTGTATTATGTCCCTCTGACCATATAACTCAACTGCACAAAGCGGACTCATGTATAGCTTTTTTCGGCTTTTCAAAAACAGTCTGTAAAGGCTGAAAAACAACAACAACAAACACTGCACATCTAATATTTGTGCGTACTCAAACATTTTTACCTATCTTGTGTTTTGTTTTTCCAGTTCAATAGTGATTGAAAAAATGCAACAACCTTGTGTTCAGAAGTTTTCGGAAGATAGACAGAGGAAACGACAGAAAGGTAGATCCTGGAGTTTATTTGTTTATTCTATGCCGCTTCTCCCTCTTCTGAGGGGTTCCGTTGTCGGGCCCTCATTATGTTGAACGTTTGTATATTTGTTTGAAAAAGAAACGCTATTTTTGGACGAAAGAAAAGTCGTTCGGAGATAACGACAACGTAAAAACAGCTGGTGCAGACGAGCAGAAACCTCTTAATCCATACTCGTTATTTATCTTAACCTCTAGTGGTCATGCTTGGAGTGACGTGCTGCTCAAATGTTCTTTCTGTGGTTGGTTAGGTTATACCTTTTTGAAGTTTTATCAGAATCGGCAGCTGATCAGACTTTTTTCTAATACACAGAAACGAGATGTGTTCATTCTTAATCGCTTTCTGCGCTTTGAGAAATTTAAAAACTGAGCTACGTACCAAATCTACTCGAGCTTCTGACTTCAACGTCTTTTATAACTTTTAACAATATATCTGAGGTAACAGACCTGTAATAGTTCTTTATGCTGAAAACGTGCACGAATGTATGGTTTCTCCGCTTTGTGCGTAATTTGTGGTGGCACATTTTGAGATGAGCTAACAGCACTTATACTGAGTTTACGTTATACTTTACACAAAAACAAAACCAGGGAGGGACCATGAACCAAATGCTGCCTCAAAGCAGTTGGAGGTGTCCACAGTCCTTTTTAAGTAACTGCAGCTAATGAGCTCTGTGGTGTGTACAACAGAAAGACAAAAAAATTACTAAAACTGAAGAAACCATTCTTCAGTGATGCTGTAATAAATGGCGCCATCTCGCCCTTGGTAACAGAAATATATATCTAGTGTGGTAGAGGGAGTGAGCAAGTGAGATAGGAGATAAAATAGAAAGTTAAGGCACGCAGGGAGGGGGGGGGGGGGTAGCGCCTGTCGAAAACACTTGGTTGGCAGGAGACTGTAAAATCGCCTCAGGGAGTATGTGAACCCAACGGAAGTGAAGGCGCTGTCATGCGAGGGTATCTAAAAATAATTCTATTTGCACCTCACTTTTTATATCTTTTTTGTTTAGAGGGGCACCAGCTTACGATATACGATATTATACATATTCCCACGTACAAGCTTACGATATTATATATATCTCCAGGTTTCTGTTTAGTATTTACTAATCGATTGACTTTATTTGCATAAGTCAGATTCATCCGATTTATATATTTAGTTGCACCATACAGCAAATATTTCGACCATGGAATCTAAACGGTATTAGCGTACACGAAGAGAGAATAGAGAAGATACAGGAAAGAGCGCTACTCAGAACTATATTTACTGAGATGAAGAGAAGGAAGAATATATGCACCAGGCGTGGTGTATAATATACCACTCTTATGTGGCAAGAGCTACGTCGGTCAAACGGGAAGATGCCTTAATGATAGACTACGCGAACACGATTACTCTCTGAGAGCCACAGTAGGAGGACACCTTGCAACACATTGTCATGAGTGCACATGCAGTCCGTTATTCGGGGAAACAAGCATCCTAGGGAGGCACAAAGACAAACTGACCCGCGAGGTACTGGAAGCCTACCACATCCTATCTGCAGATAAGGAATGCGTCAGTGTTGAATCAGTTTCACTAACAAACAAAAATATACTTTTTAACACACACAATGAAGAACCACATGAACCACGGTTGCCGCGAAACATCAGGCAAGATGACAACGCGACAGCCGACTACGGATAAGGTGCTTGTCTTCATCTTTGACAATGAAGAGCCCGCACGAGCCAAGATTGATGCAAAACATCCTGCATGATGGCAACGTGACGGCCAACAACGGATTTGGTGTTTAAACAAAGCGACCTGGTGTCTGAAGCATGTGTCCGCGGGGGAACACCCTACTATTTATTTTTCATCTTTCTTCTTTTTTCATCTTTATTGGGGTGATAAATTTTTACGATGTTCTTCCTTCTCTTCATCTCAGTAAATATAGTTGTGAGTAGCGCTCTTTCCTGTATCTTCTCTCTTCTCTCTACGTGTGCGCTAATACCGTTTAGATGTTTAATTACCAACTAGCCCAATTATCAACCCTTTTACGACCATAGAATCAAATTTGTTTTTCCCTTGGATGAATATTTTTAAATATATAATATATATGACAACACATAACAGGTATGCGGTGGCCTAACACAAACTATTTTATGCTTTATCTGGGTTTCAGTGTCAGCACAAAATGGAATTGTACATCAACTATGAGTGTCTTTCTTTTAAATGATACTCTACCTTTATAGTCTTCTTAAGTGTTGGGCTCGCATTTGAGGCGACCATACAACATACGCGGATGTTTTTCATCAATCTCTCATACCAAGTGCAGTGTTTAGTGGAAACACCTTCGCGCCCTTAATTGGTACACTTTCAAATTGTATTTTTTTACAATTTGTATAGTACTTATAATTTGTACAAATTAATACTTATTATTCTTAGCTTGTCTGTGTGGCTTAGATGCCTGTACGCACGGCTTCGAAATATTTGCTTGATACGACACCTTGTCTGATTCAGCGGCCTGTACTTCGAGAGCATACTCGGAAGCAAATCGCAGGTCATTACGCCTGTGTGCTTTCATGTGAAGTTTGTATTTAAGAGAGAAGCAATGCTATGTGACAATTCATTATTTATATGTAATTTTTCTTCGTGTGTTTAGAATGATTTGATATTTTTATGATATGTTCCTCTAACACCACTTGTCGCGCCACGAAACTTTTGTCAACTTCTCCTGGACGCTTCCTAAAACCGAGTCTTTGAATATTCAAATTTATAATTCTTATAAAGCAGTATGAACAAAGTTGAGAGGTCGGTTAATTTTAGGATATATAAAATATATCCTAAAATGTTGCTTATTTGTGAATCTACTATATATGGAAGTAGGGTGGTCAGTTGGGCGAGTTCGTCCTGATTAAACATGGTTAAACATGTGCACTAAAAGACAAGGTCTGGGAAGAGAAACACTTAGACAACAGACAAGCGCACACTCACAACTCACGTGTATTTGAGGGAAGAAGAAAAAAGAAATATAACCGGCGTAATCAGCTTGAGCGAAGGCCGCATAGGTAACAAGGGCACAGGAGCTTAAGGGGCATCCGGATTCAGCCTAGCGAAAAGTAAATTAAAGAAGTCATTTCCTTCTCTGTGAAAGACACCGACGGCTGACTGACACATCGCTCGCTCAAACTGCGGCTGTTAAATGCTTCGAAGATGTCCCTGGTGTGTTTTTCATGATATTTTCTTATAATCTTGTGTTTTTTCTAAGGATGGTGTACACGAGCAGTCTTGACAGTATAGGGTTAGGTGATCCCCCCCCACCCCGCGGGTTTTAGAGAGAGATTGTGTTCTCGTGCGTTAATGACCGGCTATAAGGACACAATGTCTCTCTGAAATGTCAGGTGGCGGGTCACCTACTCCTGCACTGACAAGCCTGCTCGTGTTCACCATCCCTAGAAAAAAACCAAGATAATAAGCAAATATCATGACAAGCACGAAGGAAATCTTCCCAGCATTTAACATCCGTAGTTTGGGCGGGCGATGTGTCAGTCAGCCCTCCGTGTCTTCAACAGAGAAGTAAATGGCTTTTTTTTTAAATCCGCTTCGCATGTATGAATCCGAGCTCCCCTCGAGCTTGTGTGCCCTTGTTCCTGTGTGGCCTTCGCTCCAGCTGATTACGCCGGTTCTACTTATTTATTTTCTTCTTCCTTCAAATACACGCAGGTTGTGAGTGTGCGCCTTTCTATTGTCTGCGTGCGTCTCTTCTCAGTCCATATCTTTTTGTGCGCATCTTTAACAATGTTTAACTACTATATATACTATAGCTCTGTGCATGGAGGGGAGTTCATTCGCGAAGCATGGAAGAGTAAACAATAAAAAAGACTAGTAATAACGTGTTCTGAAGAGTGATTACTGATACTCACGCTAAAGATAATAAATCTGAAATCTAAATGAATAAAATAATTATTGTCCTCCTTTGGTGCATTAGATTTCGACACATTTGGAAATAGGCAGGTTTTTCAGTTATATGTTCCGCAGGTTATTGGCAAGTAGCTACTGTTTTGAGATATTCAAGGACTCTTGAAATTGGCCTGCTGAGCAGGATGCTTGACGTAGAAACTGGCTACATAAGAAATGGCGTATCTGCTCTTTCAACATATGAATACGCATTTGCGTATTCACACGTCAAGAGCTGAATTACAAATGTTTTCCACCGAATGATTTTCAGAACTGAAGATAATTCTTATAATACCTTAGCTGAACCTTGTAATATACTGCCATTGGTGTGCTGTACACTGTCCAAAACTTATGATCAATTATGTATTTGCCTCTACGCTTAGTTCTCAGATAAGGCATGGAGCGCCTCCTTAGTGTGGTCAGCGGATTATCTCTGCCAGACTTAAGCCTTTGCTGTCCAGCTTCAGTCGACTGATGCCGTCTCAATGGCATTGCCTGTGCCTCTTGGAGAATCCTAGAAAAGTAGAAAAGGAACCTAGAGATCAAGTATGTTGGTCAAGTTCTGGGTTTACTCTTCCCCAACCAACATCTTCAGCGATTAACGTGAGCCACCTCGGACATTGCACCGATTGCTTCTTTTAAGACGGCTCTAGCCTCGTAAGAACTTCATTAGAGCTAATCCTGATTCGCTCGACCACTTTGCTTACAATTCAAAGCAGCTTCTTATATTTGGTTTATTTATATGGTGTTTTATTAAGGGTTCCGTAAACATTCATAAAATAATCAAAAACAAAAAAATACAAAATACGTAGAGTAGTTTCTTTTTTTTTTGCATAGGACCTTTCCCTAAAACTTATTTTTTATTAGATACTAACTTTAAACTATGTCTCTCACCAGCTTTTTTTGTACACGAAGGGGGACAACCACTGTAGATATATCACTCCTAACTTAATTAAATTTTCAGAGAAGGAAGACGTGAATCTATGACAACTCTCTGCTGTCAAAAATGTTAATATGGAAAATAGAAATTATGATTTTGATATGTCGATATATACCAAACCTGCATTTGCTTTAACTAGTACTCGGAACAGGATATACAAAAAGCTGCGAATCCAAAGTTTGGCCTCGTGTAGATTTATGCTATAAACACATTGAATGCCGAACTAAACTAGATTAGTGTATAATTGCTCATATACAGGGAAGACACCAGGAAGCATGTAAACGCAAGCGAAATTCAGACTGACAAACATTTCGGGCTACGAACTTGACCCTTGCTTGCTTTGTTTTTATCGTGAATATTGCTTTTGTTTCTTAAGCCAAGACCTTTCAAAGGCAATCCTTCAAAAATTCCACCACCTTACATGATAAAACATCCTGGTGCGCAAACAGTAAACGTTCGCTTCACACAACGCTGAAATTGTAACGTAATCGAGAATGTGTTTCTCTTAACGTTTAGTAGAATTTGGAAAGTGTAACTTGTTATAAACGTAAAAAGCAGAAACCAAACCGAAATGCTATTTGACTGAGAGAACCAATTATTTTGTCACCGCCGCAGCAAGGTGCTTAGTTGTTGGAAGTGGCACTATGAGTATCGGTACATAAACAAGGGCACCGAGAGTTACGAACCCCAAAAAACGTATTCTGTTTATGACGGTTTTGTCAGGTATGACAAACGTTTTGCCGTAAATTTCTCCTGAAGAAAAATTGGGAGTTAATTTCGGCGCAGCACCCCATCTCACAAAACTTTATTGAGGAACAAACAAAAAAAATCGCCGCGATGCTTCAAATGTTTAACAGCTTTAGTAAACAACTAACAAGTCACCAAATAAATATAAGCAAGTTTACATGTAAACTAGCAGAAAATATTACACCTGTTGCATTATAAAATAAGCATAACAGGATGTCTGAAACAAGACGGTTTAATGGCAATTATCAGAATTTCTTTGCATAAATAAATTCAAATGTAAAACGCCAGACTTGAACGATTGACTAGAAACATTACAAATGACACTCTTCAATATAGGATTCAATCTTTTTTGTTCCAATTATATATAGATACGTTTATCGCTTAAGTTGTAAAGTTTAAAAAATGGCGAAATTGAAACAAAAGCTTATATAGAAAGTAAAAATAGCAACGTGATTCAGACCATGTCTTTGTTAAAACTGTCTAATATTCTAAGCCTGCTTGTTTTCTTCCGCGCGCTTCTCGGAGAACTTGACTACTTGCACATCTATAGTATCCCCAATACACTCCAGATTCCTCAGGTCTATCAAATATTTTATAATGCTGGTTGTCACATTCTTTTTTAAAAGCACGGAAAGCCATTTGCTGGGAAGTCTCAACTTTTGATAGGTGGCAACTTGTTATTTCCCCTCGTTTTCTTCCCAGGGGCACATAAAAATATTGTTGGGGCCCTTGAAAGTAATACCGAATATTTGGACAAGACTTACTACATTTTGATTCTAGGGCATGCTCACACAGGCTCCTGTAAGCTAAAGAAACTGCGCATTATCAGTTATACGGCGTACACGAAACAGAAAGTGATCGAAGTTTATATTTAGGCGCCACAACTGGAAAAACATAAAGAAACAATTCAACGGGAACTTAGCAAAAGGAGTCAGGTCTCACAGGTGGATTAATCGAGTCTTATAATTTAAAGGGATGGTGGACCGAAGTTTGGATTTCGTAAAATAAGGCCGCAGAAGCGTTGAACGGAACGCTGCGAACTACAAAACACTCATACATCGATACTCAAACGGATGACCATATTTTTGGAAAATAAGGGCGCGATCAAGCGAGGAATATGACGTCACTATTCTGTTCGAATAGTTGAGAACGAGGGCAAGCCGCCTCGCTTCTCTCCTCCTCGCTTTGGTTCACTTGTTCGAAGGGACGAAGCGAAGAGGAGAGGGATTGAGAATCGTGACGTCACATGTCTCGTCGGCTTCGCCGGCCGTGTTCAATAGCGCACTTCTTTTCCAAACATATGCCCATATGTTAGAGATATCGCTGAATGAATGATGCTTTGGTGTTTTGCAGCGTCCCTTCTATCGCTACAGTCTTGTTTTGTGAGCCTCAAACTTCGGTTCAGCATCCTTTGAACGAGAGAAGTTAGCACCTATAAAATTATGTTCAACTTATTTGTTTACATACCCTATCACCGTTAGCCTCCGGGTGTCGCGCGATCTCTTTGATGGGATCCTTCTCAGTTCAGTACCTTTCCTACTGATTTTCATTCCTGAAGCTGTGTATAGAAAACCTCTACTATCTTTTGGAGCCTCTGGCATCAGCGGCACCTGCTAGTTACCACAACAATAAACTGACTTCATAAAAAAAGCTTTTCTAACATTTGAGACACTTTTTCCGACCAGTACTAAGCTCGTGTCTACGTGATTATTGCGCAGATTTTGTAGACTGCAATAGAGTGCAAGCAGGAAGTTCGCGCCTGTCTTGAAGTGCTTAGTTGATGTTTTACTTCATCTTTTTAATGGTATCTTCATCTTCCAAAAGTAAAATCTTATGGCGTCGTCTCTGTCTATCATGTACATTTTTACTAGGGAATTAACTTCCTGTGTTTGGTTTAAATATTAACGTTAAATTTATTATTAACTTGAAAGGAAGATAAGCTTTTGATGTCTATTATATACCACATCCGGATTTTTGTGTCCATTTTTTTCTGTTACCGAGGCATCTTTCAGAAAGTGAAGGATATTAATAAACACGTCAGATTAACTTGATACTGGGGAAGCAGAGGAACATCAAAGCGTAGAAGGAACAGAAAGCAGACAGGACGAGGTCCCAAACTCAGTTAGGTTGTTTATTTAGTCCACCTCTTTATATTGTTTCAAACTCAAGGTCATCACCACCAACGCAGAAGGATAAAGTCTGTACAATTCAGGTGCAACAAGAACGTTTTAACTTTCACCAAACACTTAACAAAGAAGTGAATGTCTTTTTTTTTTTGGCATGGCGGTTGTGTTTTGTTTCGAAGAGTGCACAGTGAACTCATGTTCTGGCTGCCCAGGATAAAAGTAAGGCCCTCTTCCTCTTTTTTTCTTTTTCTGTGGGTTGTTATAGAGTTTTTATGTTTCCCACGTTGAGTTGACCCGAAAGTTGTTTCGAGGTTTAAGAGTTTTTGCTGGTATTTCGTATCACGAGTGAGAACGATGTTTATAATAAAAAGATAGAATAGTAATACTTTTGTTTAAGTTTGAAGGAGGATGGTTGTTGCCTTAGAGTATCGACCTGTAAGGTTTTTCCCATTCTTACTTTTTTTCTTCTCGTGGTTGCGGCGCTTGAACTGTATTGACTTCGTCCTTCTGTATTAGTGGTGATGACCTTGAGTTTGAGAATATATAAAGAGGTGAACTAAATAAACGAGCTAGATGACCTTAAGACATCGTCCTGTCTATTTTCTGTTCCTTCGACGTTTAGACTTTCCTCTTCTTTCTCAGTTGCAGGTTAGTTCAACGCGGTTATCATTCACCAGCTTGCCTGCACACTTACTATATCTTTTATGGATAGAAATGTTAGCCTGGCATAAGCTTGTGGGCTCACTAAGCATATGTTGTATTATTGGGGACAAAATGTGCCACTGGGATACAATATTTGAATGCACCCTTCTTTTCTCAATTTGTAGTTTACAATAGCGCTAGATTAGATATTAGTTTATATAATTACGGGCGACTCATGATAGTCATGAACAGAGCTATACCAATAAAAGAAATTACATTTTACAGTGTTGTATGCAACTAAAGCAATGAAATAGAGAACCACATTTCAATAAAGAAATCATCCACTTAAAGCAGACTTTTTTTTATAAAATCTACCAAAGCCGCGTATATTCAGGGAGGTATCAAGACAGTATTTATTTTACAAAACCTTAGTGACATTATATTTTTTTCACAAATACATATCTTATTTTGCGTAGTATATTTCGAAGTTGAGCATTGTATATTGCGTTTTACATAGTGTCGGTTCAAGGAAATTGTTTATATTTCCGACCAGGAAGTATTGTGAGAAAATAAATGCTTTTTCGGCGCGAACCTTGATTAATTTTCTTATTGTCTGAATGATTTATGTGACTCTACTGTCTAATATTATTCTGCTCTGAACAATTCGCGCTAAATGTTGCTGAGAAGGTAAGGTATATACAGAATTACCGTTTCAAAATATTGTTTTTTTATTTACAAAACGCGATAGATCATAGTACATATAGAAATATGCTTATATGCAACACAAACCTAGGCAGTAACAACTGGTGTTAGACAACAATTACTTCTATCACGTAAAAAAAATTGCGGTGGCTTAGCTCGGCTATGCCAGGATATACGTAGCGTGCGCTTATGCGCACAAAATGAGAGGCGCTATCAAGCGGCTTCGGTGCAGCGTCACACTTGGCTACTGCGCAACGGAGGCGGACAGCTGGGCACGCGGCGGCACCAGTGCGTCTGCCATGGCTATGACGTCACTCCTCTGGAATGTCTCAGACCGGCGAGGCGCGCGTGGTGTCGGCGGAGCCCGCGGCGGCGGCGGCTCCGGCGCGCCAGCTGTGCGGTGTGTGACGTCACTGCTCCTCGCGCTTGCGCAGACCGGCATGGCGCGCGCGGTGGCGGCGAAGCCCGCGGTGGCGGCGGCTCCGAGGGGCCAGCTGTACGCCGTGTGACGTCACTGCTCCTCGCGCTTGCGCAGACCGAAGCACGGCCCATTATGCGAGCCACGCGAAACTGCTCAACCTCGGCCAGTGTAGCTCACGCTACAAAAGTGTCTTTGAGTGGCAAAAAAAGAAGATATATATCGGGAATCGGTTACGAGCGGAAGTCCCTAGGCGGCGTTCAAATGTAGCCACATCAAATTACTTCTACAGGCACTTGCTCGCGGCTGTCCGTATTATCTGGGCCCTGAATAACGGCACCAAGCTCTCTTCTCAGTGAAGGACCAAAGAATAAATTAAACGGCCGCACGCTATTAGCATACATTACCATAGAAAGGACTTCAGACCGAAGAAAAGAAGAATGCACAAGTAAGGATCCAGGAGGACAGACGCGCTCGGGGATTTTCATTATAATGCGTCTCCGTTCCCCCTGGGTGAGCAAGCGTGATCACTTGACGCGATGCATTCCAAACACGCGTATTTGCGTTACCATTTGTGCTGTCGTTTCCTTAGAATAAAACATTCCCTTATTTTTTCTGATTTTTCTTTTCCCGGTTAGGCAGAACTGGCAAGCTAACATCCGAAGAACCCGCCATACTTTTTGGTTTTGTTTACTTTTTTACAATGCATAAATGTCTACACTTTCGTTTTTCCGAGGATCTACAAAGTTACCTTTTCTGATAATATACGATGCAGTCATTCGTCTGGAACCTTACTTACGAGGGTCTCGAAGTTCATATAATGAAAAATTGCTCTGGCCTTGGCGTCGTGAGCAATCGGTCCAATATAAACTGTATTCCACCATCGCTCATCAACAAAAAGTTTCTTTCCAGAGAACGTTTTTTGTGGTGATGGGAATAACAAATACTCGCTTTTATCTGAATGCTCCAATTAATTCCGCAACGTTTTTTTTCTTTTCTTTTTCACGCAAGCATGAATGTTTGAAGGTATAGTCTAACGTTTGATGCCTTTAGCATCAAATTACATTAAAGTTATCTCTTCAATGAAACGCTTTGCTTACACTCCTTTGCTAAAAGCCGGCATCTAGATTTGCCGATGGCTGTTTCAGAAAACAACTAAAGTTTAAACAAAAAGTTTTAAAAAAAATTGTGTTAAAAAAGTGCAAGCAAAAACCATGAGAAAACACACAACAACCCAGATTCACTCGGGGATCCGCACAGTTTTCTTTTCACTGCTCGCTTACTTACCGCTCTTCTCTGGATGAATATAACTGAAAAGCATGAAAACAGCAAAGACATTAGCATAATATGTGCTGCGCTGAAGGCTCAAGGGAGCTGAGAAAACTCAGTCGAGTTCTGCTTTTCTCCAGGCGGTTATGACCGACGAAGAATAAACCCGTCGGGATCTTTTCGGCTTTTTACTCTTTCCTTTTTATTTATTATAAGTAATTGCAGAGCCTCTCTTTGGGGTCGAATCATTTCAGCTACGGTGAACCAGAATCCGCACGACAAACGCGAAAGCACAAAGACAAAATAATAAACGCATTGCAGTCTCCAATGTATTTGTCGAACGTCATTTTATATTGTTTTTTCCTCCCGTCATGGCTAGAAATCTTTGATGTCTTTTCTCGCGTCTATTAACATTTCTTTCTAGCTCAAGATATGCCTTCCACTGGCGTAGTAAGGACGACAGGGATACAGTGCTTCTTTTGTGCGTTTGGCTATGAATTAGGATTTTATATTTTCTCTTGTGTTCTAATGGGGGAGATGCCTCTTTATCACATTTTGTGCCTGTGTAGTTTGCGGGCAGAACTCATGTCATTTAGATTTCTCTGTGGTTAGCAATGGATATAGGTACAAACAGAAACCACTCTGCTATATTTACAGTTGATCATGAGAGGCTCAGCCTATACGTTTTTGCGATAGGTCTGATTGTTGATAGGGAAATTTTGTGAAACAGATCTTCTTGAGTCACTTCTATAATATCGAACTGATTACGTTTTTTGCATATGAGTCGATTTTTATATATTTCTCAAAAACATTAACGTTCCCAATCTAAATATCTACAATTCATTAACTACCTCGCTTTTAATAAATCTGAGTTTGCACATATGCTAAAACAAAATGTATAAGAAAAAAATGTTCAGCGTAAGACGTCCGCTATTTGTGCTTTAATTATCATTTTTACTGATGTAGTAGCAGCGCACCACGGATAACCTACGATATGACCATAAAACCGGTTGCGCTCATTATCAGTTTAAGAGATTCCGACACTATAATCCATTCATCACACTTAGTGTCGAGTAGAAGTGAAACGGTTTGATTACACTATGTATTTTCTTCACTTTTCCGCGTCTTTCATGCTTGCACGTCTAATCATGGCGATCGACATTCCTCCTTTGTTACTTGTTCGGCGCGCGTTGGTTCTTCGTCAGTTGGACTCCTGTCCTTTACCTCCCAACTATCCTGTTGTTGTTTTCGTTGAGCTGCAGGCATTCTTCCAGGAGGACATTATTTCTTCGAGCTCCCGCGGGAACGCAACTAAAGTTTTAGTGCAAAGGATAAACTGCGGCGAGGGTTAAAAACCAGTCTAAAATAAAAGGGCTGTCTTTCGTCTAAACGCCAGAACTCCCCAGAGAAATAAAAAGACATAAGCAAGGGCGTTAAGAAAGAGCATTAGGAGCACGAACAAAGCTATCTGGGGTATCGAGAGTTTCGATACAAATTTTCTTTAAGGTATACGGGGTGATACACTTTTATTTTCGAACTGCTCATGTTATAATTGTTTCCGTAGTTTTAAGGCGCGGACGAGCTTTCTTCATTTTCTCTCACGGTGTATTCCTCACTTCACAAGTTATTAGAAAATGCTCAGTCAAGCAATCGGTTTTTTTATTTATATGCTATTTAATAAATGTTATACGTTTCAGAGAAGCAGTTTCAGGAAGATAATATTTTTTAATGATAACAGTTTAAACCGGGATTAAACTGCGGAAGAGCGCAATCCTGACTTCCAAGCGGGAATTGTCTGCTAGAAAGGCCAGCTAAAAAAATTAGTCATGGGCTGTATATCATCCTAAAAAAGGAATACTTGTTTAAGCACGAGCGTATTACAAGTGACTATTTAGTGGTTGGATAAAGTAACACTTTAGTTTTACAAATGAACGGTCATGTACACTCCTGGGAGAAAACCTAAGTGAAATATGAATAAATAGAACTTAAGATTAAGAGCAATTTAAACGTCTACGATTTTACATGTCTGTTAGAAGTTGTCTTGAAAATTCAGTCGCCAGTAATTTTTTCATAAACTGCCGCATTATGTTTTTATATCAATAAATCTTATTTTCTCCTATTACAACAACACTGATCAAAGCCGCCTCTTTGACAGTGATCTACGAAGGAAGTAATTAGAAATACTCTTCGGGGTAGTTGACTTTCTTTAAAATGTATAATAAGCAAAAATTTGGATATCTATATATATATATATACATATATGTACCCACCCACGCAAACACACGACCCAAACGTGCCATGGCATTCAAGATTCCGTATCATCAACACCGAGCACTTTTCACGTCTGCTTTGTTATGTCTTCTTCGAATTTGAATCCCGAAGCTCCCGCGTTCTTACAGGATAACCTTTCTTTATTCAATCTTTTTTTGTAATATTTTGAAATGGCACAGTTTCAGTCAATGATACAAAAACGCGCACCCTAAGAATAAAATGCAAGAACTGAAGTCTCGGCACGCATATTCTGGTACTCGCGGATCACGGGAGGAAAGCTTCCATCACCGGCAACATCACTGTCCGTGATGCTCCGAGATTTCTCGAGAACGGTGGATGGGTGTAGGCTCCCGCGAATTTTTCTCGGAGAAGAAAAGTGCTCTAATAAATCACCGCGTTTCACGCGTCCAAGTAAGGACGGAAAAGTAGCCACACCGCGAAGGAATGCATACACCACTCGAGCCATTCTAAGCGCCTTCAGTTCCCGTTTCGTCTACATCTACACCTATGCCTTATTTATGATAAGAGTGCGTCACGTTTTATGCTTAGTTGAATGAGTACCCTATAAAAATAAAATTTATAAAGTATTTTAGGTACTGCTTTTTTCTGAACGTCATGACCCCAAAAACATTAATTAGGCAGCGGTACCGTGTCTATGAAATTACTGTACTTTAACGCGCCAAGCATCTGAATAAGAAGCGAAAGGCGTCTGTAACCACAAAAAGAACGCGAAAGAGATGCCTATTCTCCCATTAACTGAGCAGAACGGCTCCGAGATAACCATTGGCGGCCGCTTCACGAGAGCGTGCGCTTGGCCGCCGCTCTCCTCTTCCTTGTTTAGACCACATTTCGTCTCCGAACCAATTTAAAGGGGAAACAAAGTATACCACTAATTTTCGAAAAAAAAACAAAAAAAAAAACTTTGGCGTTAGGCGCTTTTGATGCCGCTAAAGCAAATTAATGTCAACGTTTTATCACACGCTTCTCAAACGCTACTCTCGCGTCTCGTGAATCGTCGACAAAGTCACGCCCCTAGTCAGGCACACAGCTCGTGCAGTCCTTGCTTTTGTCTCCCTTGTTTAGTTTTAACGTAATAGCGTTAAGAAGCTCGTGTCGCAGAAAAGCCGACGTCGGGGGCGTGCGCTGAAATTCAGGATTGGCCGATAGGGTCATGACGCCACAGCCACATGACCTCGCGCGAGGATTTCAATCAACCCAAAACGCTTACGTGGAACGTGACGTCACGCGTGGAATGAAAGTGGTAAAAGCATGACATGCAAAGCGGATTAAAGGTCGTCGCATGTGGCAAATGATTTCACTTTATACAGTAATCCCTTATAACTGATTTTCCTTCATAAAGGTATACACGGGCACTACAGTTTGACAGTGTTCGCAGAGAATTATTTCACAGCTCAAAATGCTTCGCGACACTTGTTGTGCCCTTAGACCGAGGACCTTGAAGAATGAGCTATACTCCGTTTCACCTTATGTTGTACTGCAGACAAGGCTAGAAGCGCGAGCTCATAGCGTTGGCAGCTACTCTTAACGCACGAGAGCTTGTGCCGCCGGGATGTGCCCTAGAGCAAGGAGCTCGCACTTGTAGCCTTTCCTGCGGTACAACACAAGGTGAAACAGAGCATATAGATCGCTCGCGTCTCTGTGTACTGTTCCGCGTCTGCTGGTTCGCCAATTTTCTAAACGTCTTGGATTCATAGGCAGGCCTGTAAACGAGGGGTATATGACAGTCCTTTTTCAGGGGCGCTTCCAGGGCGTTCCAAAAGAACTGCATTGAAGAGTTGACAAATTGTTTTACCCGATTTTATTTTGTACGATGCATAAAAAAAATTGCATGCAGATGTAATATAATCTTCACTAAGAGAGTAAAGCCTCTGTTGTTATAGTTCACGGAACTGCCATGCATAATATGCACGGTGACTTGTGAACGGCGTCAACAATACCGGTAACATTCTCATCGCATGTAATCGACTGAACAACATATATGTCACATATGTGAACGTGAATTTGTTTATTTATTTAGTATGAACTTCCAACATTTTTGTTCAGTCTGTTGTTTTTACGTTCTCTTCTTGCGAAGTAGTAGACCAGCATAATTGCTGAGATAATGTTTTTCATCAATAAAATATATGAGCGTTTTCTGTTTGTTTTTCGTGCCCGACGTTTCGAACCCGGATGGGCTTCCTGTTCACTACTGCCCAACACTCACCATCTGCCGTTGTTATCTTTTTTTTTCGTCAGTATTGTTTTCTTTCTCTTTTCTTTTTGTGTGTAACGGCGATTATTATAGAGCGACCTTACAACCAATCTTGGGTAAGTTACTTTTAAAAAGTAATTCGTTACAGTTACAGTTACTTTCAATAAAAAAGTAGCGAAGTTACCGTTACAGTTACCGCAACAAAAAAGTAACTCGTTACAATTACAGTTACTTTTAAAAGTAACGATGTTACTTTTCAGTTACTTTTCTATAACGCTAAAAATTTAGGAAAAACCAGAAAACGCCCCTTACCTAGATTTATTGCATAAAATAAAAATATGCTTTTTAGTTTATATTGTAACTTCGCAGCAGTTGCTTTCTAGAAATAGTGGCTGAACGTTTCCCTCGTTTGATGACGAGCACGTTCCTGCCCTTGCTGAACAGGCCCCGCGCAACCAGAGCAACAAGCAAACCCCGCGCAAACAGCAGTATATTTTGCCTCGACTGTTGACGCCACTCCGGAGTAGTGGCGCAAATCGAAATACGAAACATGCGCAGTGCGGTGTAGTGGCGCTAATCAAAATACGAAACATTCGCAGTGCCCTCCGTGTGTATTCTTGTTTCACGGTTGATTCACCCGATTAAAAAGCGTTTGCAAAGAAAAAAGAACAACCGCAACAAAGATAGGGCTTCAAGATATACCAAGATGTAAGTGTTCTGCCGCAAAGTACGAACCCGTGCAAAACCTAACTAGAGTTTTTTTTATCACATCTACACGTGGCTATATTCGGGTCGTGACTCGCGAGGAAGAACGTGTTCACAAGTTTGTGCAAGGCCAACTTGACACTCGCAATGTCAAAACAGGCAATTGGGAAAGTGCGAGATATAGCTAGATTGTTCTCGTTCAATGATATATTATTCATAAATAACTGGAAAGTAACGACAAAAGTAACGTCGTTACTTTCATCGTTACCTCAGAAAAAAGTAATAGAACTACAGTTACAAGTTACATTTTTAAAAAGTAACTCGTTACAGTTACAAGTTACCAAAAAAGTAACGAAGTTACAGTAACGCGTTGCTAGTAACGCGTTACTACCCAAGACTGCTTACAACCAATAACTAATAACTAAATTAAGAGCAAATCCTAAACTAAACATATTACAACCGCCGTCTGTACAAGACAAATACCGACACGCGCACGTAAAACGATTAATTTAATTGGCTTCCTGCAGTCTCGGGATTGTGTTATTTCTAGTATTATCGAGGAGTTTGTTAGCTCTCTTAATTTCTCTTCTTAAACTAATCCGGTATCATTGTGTACATACATAACCAGGATAGCAAGTTAATTCACCAATATTTTCTATAACAAAATAGTTATCATGGACAATGCTGGAGAGTGTGCCTAAACTTTGGACACAGAATAGCAAATATAACCGAGAAATTGTCGAGTGTTTTCCAGGTTTTATCAGTATCCTCTAGGTGCTAATAACTTCCAAGAGGAACCCTTTTGAGATGTTGTGACATGAGGATATTTGTATGGGTGGTTCTCATTTGAACCCTTTCGCATTTCTACCTTCTCGTTTTAACCTTCTCATTTCAACCCTGCGCAAAACAACTTTCGCTTTTCTCCCTTTCTCACTTAAACCGTTCTCAAAACGAACTTTCGCGTTATGACCATTCTCAAAACGACTTTTCTCATTTTAACCTTTCTCCTTTCAAATTTTCTCAAAACATACTTTCTGGTTTTGACCGTTCTCAAAAAGACTTTTCTTCTCATTTTAAACTTTCTCCCATTTCAAACTTACTAAAAACATACTTTCTGTTTTTGACCATTCTCAAAACTGCTTTTCTCATTTTAACCTTGTACATGATCAGGCTAGGGAAAAGCAATAATTTCAGCATACACTCACAGGAAACCGAAATAGAGGAACAAATGACATTATGAAGTCCAGGCACCTGAAGCTTTATTACGCCTTGAAATGCTACTTGGAGAATGACATCTAGAGTGCATGCCAATCCACGGCATGGCGGACGACACATAGGCAAATTTACAATTATGGTAGATCTGTACGATCACTCCGACACCGGTTGTAAATAATTCAATATCCTCACAGGGCATGCCAGATGAGCATAATTTGCATCCGATGATTCACGACTGAAATGAAGAAAAAATCTGTGCCTGGTAAGAAAGCCCCCAAGCCACGCATCACCGCACACGCACATTTAAAAAAAAAAAAAATCGCTGCAGGACCAGTTTGCCGATGGCAGGATCTCCCTTTGCGACTTTCTAAGGAGGGCGAAGGCAATCTCTGGCCTTTGAATGGTCCGTGTTTTGTTGCTGCGGTTATCTTAGATAGTTTAACCAATTACCATCTTGTGGGAACAAAGCTCCAGAATAAAGCTTTACCGAGCATGGGATCGCATTGAGGTGCGATGACTGATTCTGCGGCAAAAAACGTTTTGTACTATGCGTCTCGAGAAGAGCCGTTCAGCTATAGCCTAACGATTAGCCATACGATTTGAATGCCATAATGCTTTGCGAATCGCTTACTTGTAAGGTGACGGTATGGAAAACAGAATATTTCTGTGAACATATTTCGAATGCGATGTATCCTATGCAAAAGGGTTAAAATGATTCATGCGGGGGTGGGCAGAGGATCGTTTGCCGATCCCTGCTGGTGATGCTCTTGAGCGGTGGCGGCGGCGCTTTGTGAGCGACGAGGTGCACAGTAGGGCGAGAGACCTGCCGCGGCTGTTGCTTTGTGATGCTGCCAATGCGGGCGATAAGCGATCGCCAGTTAGCCTTGGTGTGGAACATGACATTAAGCGTTCGCATCGGTGCGCACTGGCACAGGTAGTCCACGAAAATGGATCGACGGACATGTTAGAATTGTAATAATATGTACAATGGCAACTCTGGCGGCATTTTTGTTTGTTTGTGTGCTTGTTTTGTTTTAGATCTGTTTTTTTTATCAAATAACAATTGCTATGGAGTAGCCGGCACTGTTATTAACAGTGCCAACATATCCATTATTTTTATTCATTTATTTTTAACACAGAAAAGGAGACTGGTTGAAATTCCAAGAGCACTCTAAAAAGGTTGAAACGCCACTTACGTGTTTTGAGACGGAGTTTAATTAAACAATAAAGATTTAAGTACGCGGGCTCAACCGAGAAGGGCATAAATAGTAAGAAAAGGTTGAAGCGCAAAGAGCGTTAGGCGATTGGTTTGAAATATGGCGTTCAAATGAGAACGTGTTCAAATGAGAAAGGGTCGAAACGCGAAAGGTTAAAACGCGAAGGGCGTTTTGGGAATGGGTTCAAACGAGAAAGGTTCAAATGAGAATGGGTTCAAATGAGACGGGTATAAATGAGAAAGGGTTGAAACGCGAAGGGTTAAAACGCGAAGGGCGTTTTGCGAATGGGTTCAAACGAGAAGGGTTCAAATCAGAATGGGTTGTTTCGAGATACACCCTGTATGGAAATCTCGTCTTGTTTTTGTTTCTGGCGACTAAATATCACGTGCCCACGCACTTGTTTACAAATTTGCTCGCTTCCAATTTTCGAGGTTATTTCAGCTCTCTTTTAATCTCTATAACTAACGATTGACCACATATGTATGTTTTTGCTCAGATCGCATTCTTGTCTCTTTTGCATGTCCTAGACGGAAGGAAAGAAAGAAATAAAGAATTAAGCTGCGTCAAATATGTGATGTCTATTTACAAATAAAAATCTTAAAAAAAACGAATCTATGTGAGTTAGGTTAATTGGAGCGTTTTGGAGCGCAGCTCTTAGGCGCCCGTTTCCGGGTTGAGCGGCGTTGTCGGCGCCGTCGCCGTCGCCGTCGCCGTCCCCGTCACTGTCGGCGTAACCGCGCGTTGCATTTTGGGACGTTTCTCATAATGACGTCACACGTGAAGTCACGTGTGACGTCACGAGGGTAATATTTCCCCCTCTAAATTTGGCGGAAATTTCCCCCTAAATTTAGCGGAAAACTTTTGCTGCTAAAATTAGTGAAAACATTTCCCGCCAAATTTAGCGGGAAAATTTTACCCTCATGAAATCACACATGACGTCACATGAATGAATGTGACGTCACGCGAAATTTAACGGAAAAACTTTCCCTTAAATTTAGCGGAAACATTTCCCGCTAAATTGAGCGGGGAAATTGACGTCACGTGACCTTAACACCAATTCGGTTTTCCCGCTACATATACCGGAAAAGTTTCGCTAAATTTCCCGCTAAATTTAGCGGGAAAATGTTGGTAAAGTTTCTGCTATATTTGGCGGGAATATATCCCCGCTATATTTAGCAGGGAAACTTTCGCTAAATTTAGCGGGAAATTTAGTGAAAATTTTCCGCTAAATCGGAGGGGAGCAGGAGAGGAGAGGGGAGTGTACGGAGGAGAGCGGGTATAAACTCCCCTCTGTACCCTCCCGTCCTCCTCCTCAAGAGCTACGCTCTAATTCGGCATTACGGAGAATTGTAAACGTCTTTCAATTTTTTCCTATTAAATCTAGATAATTTTCTGACAAGACTGTGTATTGATTGCACTACATCTTCGCTAAAACAATATAACGGTGTACTGATTCTAAGAATAAAGCGGCGTTTTTCCATTGACCCGAGTAAACTAGTCCAATATGAGATGACGTGTCTTACCCTAAACACGAATACGCCTGACTGAGAAAGATATATCTACCTTTATCCAATCGTTATTGAATCTATACGACTCTTCCTATTGTTTTCCCTTGAAAGGGCTTGTGTCTTATTCTTTTTTCTTGTTCGATTTTTGGAGAAGTTTATTAGACGGGTACGTTACCAATTTATAACGCATTTTGTCTCTGTTATGTCTGAAATGTTCTTTCGCCCAATGGAAGGCAAAACTATTCTTGCATCGCGCCTATATTTTAATTGTATGTTGTTTTCTTTGTTCACAAGACATATGATGTTCGTTGTGCGTCAAGGACCTGCCCAAATTGAATTGTTAAGAAAAAAAAAACGCCTTTGCTCTTTTAGCAGGTAATCACCTGATGTTACGTTGTTGCGTTTTTTCCGGAACGTATAACACCTTTTGATAAATTATTACACAAGCTAAGATGTATAATTGTCTTTCGCAGCTCTTTTCAGTTCGCGACATAGAAGTCGTCATCGAGCTGGGAATCCTGCTGAAACACATTAGGTTTAGAAGCGAAGATATATCCAAGGCAGCAATGTTCCTGAAAATCAATGTTAATTTATAGCTAAGTTGGAGGTTGATGCTTCAAAGGAACATTAATTTGTCGTCCCTATTAGTTTGGCTAATTTGGCACTGACAAAAATGTCCGATATTCATTAGTTCTGCCACGGGGAGATGTCACTGGTGAAATAAATGAAAATTGTTAAAACATTTAATGTATTTGTTGTCACTGAGGGTAATGCAAACATACACGACTTCAGTTTTATTTTATTTGACATAAACTGTCTTAAAATCAAATACATATGATTAACGAGAATATCCGCAAATAAGTGAAACAAGAAGGACAAAGGACAAACACAAATCTCATAAAGATTTTTGTTTGTCCTTGAACCTCCTGTTTCCTATTTTCCAGGGATTATTACCCTTATTCTTCTGCAGCTCGCTTGCACCTCTGCATCAATTGCATTGTGATCAAATACCTATGATACGATAAAATTGTCTATGATTGGTTGCCAGTACTGGAAAAGAAACAGGTATGTAACTGGATAACAACATTAGATGAATTGGTTTTGGGATTGGATTACATTATTGAAATTGCCGGAATATGATTGGTTAACATTAGTGCAAAAATGGCTTTTCATTCGGTACCAATATTGGAAATTGTCGTATCCGCGTAGTAAAGAGACACTACAGCCCGAATACTCGTTGGTATATTTTCCCGGACATCAGAGTCTGGCTTGCGCCATCAGCCGCTCGCAGTTCTATGAGTTCGCGCGCTCAAAGATCACGCGACCCTCGCAGGCAAAACGATCTTCTTCTCCATATGTGCGAGTGGCGCCGCGCTAGACATCACACTCCTTCCCCCTCAGATGCTGTCGCCGTATCTTTGAGGAGGCCGCCTTTGACGTTGAGGCCTAGACGAACCCGTTGTTATTACCGCGTCTGGAACAGGAAGGATGTCCGGTTGAGCGTCTGGGGCATCTTGCTCCTCGGTTGGTGCCGGTCCCTCAATGGTCGGAATGGTCCACTGTGCTGGCACAGCTTGTAGGCCATTGTTAATATCTCGTGTTGCAGAGGATCCCGTGACCAATTTTTCCGAAGAGTCTGTGACGGTGTTCCTTATGTGGTCTTCATGTCGCCGTACCGTGCCTTGTTCTGTTTTGATGATCCAAGAACGAGATCCCAGTCTTTTTGATACGGTTCCTCGGATCCACGATGGCTTTCCAGCAAAGTTTTTGATATACACTTCTTGGTTAGCCGCAATATTTCTTGGGGACGTAATTGACTCTAACGTCTCCTCATCCCTTCCTCTGGCTTGCGGATGTAGTAGAGTGATTGCGGTTGACAACTCACGACCAAACATCAGCATAGCCGGGGTCTTTCCTGTCGTGAGACTAATTGTTGTGTGCTGTTTCAGTAGAAATCGGGCAAGTCGGCACGATAAACTTCCTGTCTTGTCCTTGGACAACGCCTGCTTGGTTTCGTAAACCATCCTTTCCGCTTGACCATTGGTCGCCGGATGATACGGAGCACTTGTCACATGACGAATTCCGTTATTTTTAAAGAACTGTTCGGTCTCGTCTGACACCAATGACGTACCATTGTCGCTAACAACCTTGCGTGGTACGCCGAACGTTCCGAACAAATTACGAAGTTCCTGAATCAGTGAGGTTGAGTTGATACTTTTCATTTGACGAACTTCCAGCCATTTACTGAAGGCGTCAACTGCTATCAGCAACATTTTACCTTCAATGGGACCAGCAAAGTCAATGTGCAGAGTATCCCATGGTCTCGACGGTCGTTGCCATTCCGGGGATTGGGCCTTAGGTGGTGCCCGTTGGTGCTCTTGGCAAATGCTGCACGCCCTTGCCTTGGCTTCGATGTCTTTATCCACTCCAGGCCACCAAACGTAACCTCGGGCAGCTGCCTTCATCGTCACTATGCCTCGGTGTCCAGCGTGAAGCAAGTCGAGTACTTGAGCTCTCGCTGTACTGGGAATCACCACTCTTATACCTCGGGTCAAGCACCCGTTGAGCGTCGAAAGTTCGTTGGCGATAGTTTTGTAGGTCCTGCACTCGTCCTTGTTGAGCTCTCCTAGTCTGCCGTGATGTATGGCCTTGTAGACGAGTCTTAGAACTTTGTCTTGTTCAGTGAGCTCTGCAATGCGTTTTGGACAGAGCTGTGGAATTGGCGAGCAGGCTAACATTAGCACATCGCCAGGTGGGCAGGGCTCGTCGACCCGAGCAGGTAGAGGCAGCCTGCTCAAAGCGTCTGCGTTTTGGTGTGTCCGTCCCCGTCGGTATCTCAACTCGTAGTCGTACGCACTTAGCTTGATGCACCATCGTGTCATACGCGGGGATAGGACTTGTGGTATCGGTTTTGTGCCTCCAAGTATTCCCAAAAGGGGTTGGTGGTCTGTGTAGATGGTTACCTGTCGTCCAGCGATGTATTCGTGGAAGTGACATACTGCATAGACGATGGCTAACCCTTCTTTATCAAGCTGAGAATAGTTTTTCTCTGCAGGCCCTAGTGTTCGTGACGCAAAAGCCACTGGAGCCTCACGTCCCAGAGCGTCTTTCTGCGCAAGTACTGCTCCCACGCCGTAAGGGGACGCGTCGCAGGAAAGCAGCAGGGGTTTGTTTTCATCATAGTGCGCAAGGACTGTGCATTTTTTGACTAATTCTTTAAGTTTCTGGAATGCTTCCCGGTGAATGTCTTTCCACAACCAAGGAACATTCTTCTCCAGGAGCTTGTACAGGACTGATGCGACTGTAGCTCTGTTCTCGAGGAAGCGGTCATAAAATGCGAGCAACCCCAGAAAGGCTTGCAGCTCGGTTTTTCCTGTTGGCTCTGGAGCATCCATAATTGCTTGCACCTTGTCCTCAGTCGTGTGTACCCCTGAAGCGTCAATCCTGTGTCCTAGGAATGTAGCTTCGGAGACTGCGAACTTGCATTTTTCTTTTCTTAGCTTCAGACCGGTGCTGTCTAGCTTGGATAGCACTTGTTCCAGGCGTTCAGCGTGTTGTTCCTTGGTCGCTCCACTGATGAGGATGTCATCAAGGTATACGCTTATTCCGTCGATGCCAGCGAGTGACGTTTCCATCATCCGCTGAAAGATCGCGGGCGCTGCTGAGATCCCGAACGGAAGTCGCGTCACCCTGTACAGTCCTTTCATCGTGTTGATTGTCAGTACTGCTGCCGTCTCATCCGTTACCTTTAGCTGCTGGTATGCTTGGCACAAGTCCAGCGTTGAGAAAACAGTTCCTCCTCTGAGGTTCGACAGCACTTCTCCTGTTGTCGGTAGCGGATAGCTGGCTTTTTTTGATGCGGCGTTTACCGTGCTCCGGTAGTCGCCACAAAGTCGGATGGCTCCGCTCTTCTTTCGGACGAGTACCAGCGGCGTAGCCCATGCAGAGTGTTGGACTGGCTCAATTATTCCTTGACTCTGCAACTGTTGGAGCTCGTCTGCTACCGCTGACCGGAGCGCAAGAGGAACCGGCCGAGCTTTGCAAAATTTCGGTGAAGCTCCTTCCTCTAGCTCCAATTGTACTGGAGGTCCCGTGTATCCAGAGATGTCGTCCTTGAACACATTAGGATGTCGTCGAAGGACTTCCTCCACCTCTGGTGGTGCGGTCTGATGCTGCACCTGGTTGATTCCTTTCACTCGGATGTGGAGCGCGTCGAACCAATCCCTTCCCAAAAGGCTGCAGCCAGATCCTTTCATCACCAAAAGCGGCAGGAGGTAATCTTTTGACTTGAAGCGTACCCTTGCTTGAAGTGAGCCAAGAAGTTTTAGGCCTTCACCGCTCCAAGTGTAAAGTTCCAAGGCGTCTTTCGTGAGCTTGGGTGGATTTTTGGGCCAAGTTGAGCGAAAAGTTTCTTCGCTGATCAACGAACATGCAGCGCCAGAGTCGACCTCGAACTGAAGTGGTTTACCCTGAATCTGAAGGGAAACATGGAACTTCGGAACGCTCCCTGGCGTGTGTAGCTTGTTCAATTCGTAGCAGGAACATCTAGATGAGCACGTTGGCTGGCTCACCGCTTCAGTCGCTGCTACATTGTGGTTAGTTTTCTTGTCAGCTGGTTTGCCTTGCTGCTTTTTCTTCGCGATGCATGCTTTTTCAATGTGTCCAAGCTTTTTGCAGTAGCGACACTCTGTATTTTTGAATCGGCATTCCTGTGGGTCATGCTGACCTGTGCATCGATAGCACTGTCGATTCTTGCGTGGAGCAGCGTCTTTGTTTGCTGCCCCTGTCTTGTTGATCTGAAGGTCTTCTTTTTCTTGATGCTTTGTTGTTGTTTCGAGGCACTCTCTGCTCGGATGGCGATATCTAAGGCACTCGAGAACGTTAAATCTTTTTCTGCGAACAGGCGTTGCTGCAGCAGCTCGTCGCGGATGCCGCAGACAAACCTGTCACGCAACATGACGTCCAACGGCAGTTTGGTGTCCCGTTGTGGCGTTGCTGGTTGTCCAGCCGTAGCCGCTGCACCGGCTGCCTGTTGCGACGGTGGTTGCTGCGATGCCGATTCTGGCGCCGTCGTCGATGTCACACGCGTAGTTGCGGAAGCCAGGATGCCGAAATTACAGTCACCCGCCAGATGTTTGAGTGCCGCAACGTAGCTGTTGATCGACTCGTCCGGTAGTTGGTCTCGCCGCTGAAACTTGTACCGGCTATAAAGCTCTGATGGTCGAGGGTCAAAGTGAGCGCCGAGGATTGTCACGAGTTCGTCGAACTCAACGTCCCCGGGTCCTCTGGGTGCCACCAGCGCTCGTACGATCTCGTAAGTTTCGGGACCGCAGAGCGTGAGTAGGAGTGCTCGCTTCTTGTCCATGGCGCTGATGCCATTCGCAACGAAGTAGAAACCCAGCCGTTCAATCCACGATGCCCATGACTTGCCTGAAAAGGCTTCCATTTTGCCTTGAGTAGACATGGCTCGTGGTCGGAGGTTCCAGGCGTCGCAGGCTCTTGAATTCTCGTCGCCAGTGTCGTATCCGCGTAGTAAAGAGACACTACAGCCCGAATACTCGTTGGTATATTTTCCCGGACATCAGAGTCTGGCTTGCGCCATCAGCCGCTCGCAGTTCTATGAGTTCGCGCGCTCAAAGATCACGCGACCCTCGCAGGCAAAACGATCTTCTTCTCCATATGTGCGAGTGGCGCCGCGCTA
>JAZHYW010066150.1:0-11117 GCA_037355805.1 Ixodes ricinus
AACTCTGCTGGAAGGAAGCGTACAGTTGCTCCTAGGACAGACGAATTGGCGTTGCAAGAGGTGTAACCGACCTCGGAGCCGGACGAACCGCGGTCCTCGTGAAAACTTCAAACATAAAGACGCAGTGCCTTACGAAGGGTACGGCCGTGGGCTACGTCGAAGGGCGTCGAGACTCAGCCGCAATCACAGCCCTCTCTGAGGTCTCGTCCTCATCGCAGCACGAAAGAATTCCGCTGTCGGAACTTGACATCAATTCGAATCTGCCAGCTGCTAAAACGAAGACGGCTGCTTGAACTTCTCGGCGAGTTCAGCGAATGCTTCGCCACGACGTCAAGTGTGCGACAAACGACGATAGCGAAGCACCGCATTGTTACCAACGACGACGCGCTTCCATTCCACCAGTCGTAGTACCGAGTTTCCTTGAAAGAGAGAGGTGATTCAAGAGCAAGTGCAAGACATGCTCGACGACGACATCATCCAGCCTTCAAGCAGTCCTTGGGCCTCTCCAGTTGTGCTCGTTAAGAAGAAGCATGGAACTCTGCGGTTCTGCGTGGACTATCGTCGACTGAACGCTGTGACGAAAAAATACGTGCACCCACTTCCGCGTATCGACGACACATTGGACCGGCTGCGCCACTCCCGGTATTTTTCGTCGATGAACTTGAAGAGTAGCTCTTGGCAGATCGAAGTCGACGAACAGGACCGCGAGAAGACTGCCTTCGTCACACTGGACTGACTGTACAAGTTTAAGGTGATGCATTTCGTACTATGTAGAGCATCAGCAACCTTCCAGCGTGTCGAGAACACCGTGCTGGCAGGTCTGAAATGGCAGTTGCCTCGTATACCTCGACGACGTTCGTAGTTTTTTCGCACGATTTCGACGAGCACTTGAAACGACTTCGAGCCGTGTTTCAGGCCATCAAGACAGCTGGACTCATCCTGAAGCCGACGAAATGTCGGTTCGCCTATGGCGAACTGAAGTTCCTAGGCCACGTGGTGAGCAACGAAGGTGTTCGTCCGGACCTTGAGAAGACACGCGCCGTAGCCGCATTTTCACCGCCGTCGGACAAGAAGGCTGTAAGAAGATTCTTGGGCCTTTGTGCCTACGTATAGGCGCTTTGTCTGGGATTTCGCCAAGCTTTCTGCACCGACTGACGCACCTCACGAAGAACGCCGTAAACTTCGAGTGGACAGAAGAGCAACAGCGGGCATTCGCCGAACTGAAACGACGCCTCCAAACCCCTCCTGTCCTTGGCCATTTCGATCAGTTTGCAGTAACAAAAATCTACACCGACGCCAGTAATACCAGACTTGGCGCCGTACTGCTCCAACGACAGGAATGGCACTGAGCGAGTCATCGCATACGCAAGTCGGACGCTGTCTAAGGCGGAGAGCAACTGCTCAACGACAGAAAAAGAGTGTCTTGCTGTCGTTGAGCGATAACGAAGTTCCGGCTCTATGAGTATAAAACGGACTTCCATACAGATAGTCCCTTCCGCGTGATCACAGACCACCACTCGCTCTGCTGGCTCGCAGACGTAAAGGACCCCTCAGGACGCTTAGCTCGCTGGAGTCTCCGACTGCAAGAATTCGACATGACCATCCTACACAAGTCCGGCCGCAAGCATGTTAACGCCGATTGTCTGTTGAGGGCACCCGTCGAGTCAAATTCTACGTCTACCAACGACGATGACGACGAGGTATTTATCGGCGCACTCAATGTCCAGGACATGGCAGCACTTCAGCGGAACGACCCGGAACTACATGCAGTGATTGAGTACATAGAACGTCATGGCAATGCACTCCTAGTGTGCTTGCCCGTGTTCTACAAACCTTCGTCATTCGGCAGGGTGTGCTCTACAAAAAGAACTTCGGGGCCAGCAATTCAGCACTGCTTCTGGTGATTCTCAAAAATCTCCGTGAAAGAAATATTTCAAGCATGCTATGATGACCCGATGGTTGAGCACTTCGGCTACAGCAGGACACTGGCCAGAATTCGTGAATAGTACTAGTGGCCCAAGCTCCCAAAGACTGCCTTCAATTACGTGAGACGTGAAGGCAACACATGCCACAAGATCAAAAACTGAACTGGTAAACCATTGTTGGACGACTTTTGGCCTCGCTAACGCTGTGACCCTGGCACGTGAACAATGGTGGGGCCCCGAGGATATCTGGAATCATAGTGTATTCGTAGCGACCCATCCGCCTGTAGTTCCTAGCCGCCGGCCCCTCCCCAACGTGGACACCGACATCCTGAAATGAACTTTTCCTTCAACTTCACATCTACGAGGGACAAAAAGAAGTTGAAACGAGAGCCGACGATGTCTCCCGACGCTGATGATGTCTCCCGTATGCCATGGACGAACAAGTCGGCGGAACCAGTGCTAGGGATGAAGAGAAGGACAAAGCAAGCGTCTGGTTGATGGTAGCTAGTCGGGTTGTTCTTAAGCTGCACTGATTATGTCTCCTGCTAAGAGACAAAACGTCTACTTATAAATTGTTGATATTGTTATACAAGTCGGAGGTAATGGTTTTTTAATCACGAATTCCGGCTTTCGGGACATTTTTGCACTCAAGAGCTCCTTCATCTCAGCCGCATCAGCATTGTCGAACGACGGCGTACTATCAGCAGACGAGCGGGCTGACGGAACGACTAAAGAAGACCATCGCCGACATGATCTCCATGTACGCCGACGTGGAGCACAAGACGTGGGACGACGTATTACCTTACGCCACGTTTGCCTATAACACGGTGGTTCAAGTGATCACTGGAGTTACACCTTTCCAGCTGGTACATGGTCAGAAGGTAACGACCATAATCGACGAGATGCTGCCCCACGAGCCAGCTCACGATTGGAGAGACTACGCCCAGGTGGTTGCTCAAGGGTACAAAGAAGTCCGCTAGCTCGTCTGACTCCGGATTCAAGACCAGCAAGGTGATCGACGCTGGCCGCTCAGCCTTCGCCGTCGGGATGTTCACTTCCAGCCGGGAGACAGGGTGTGGGTGGGTACACCCATTTCTCGTCGTGGCCACAGCGAGAACCTGTTGAAACGGTGCATGAAACGGTACTACAAGGTACTCTGTCGCCTCGGGGAGCTCAGCTACCAACTGGGGACCGACGGAACGCGAACATCATCACGACGCCGACCTTGACCTGAGGTGGCTCACGTTGGTCCACTCAAGCCGTTCTACGCTCGATCGGACTGTGGAAAGACTGTACATGCGCAGGCGAGCTGACACCCCAAACAGTCAGTTTCAAACGCAGCAACAAGAAACAGTCCGCACAGCCCTGCTCCGAAACAAGAATACAGAAATTAAACATGTCCAATAACAGAAATGTAATACGACATAACACATCCGGTGCCGCTATCAAGCGTTACAAATTAGGAATGTGAACACTTCCAGGCTACGGGCACTCACAAAACTTTTGGTAGTTTGCTCCAATCCCACGAAGTCTGCAAGAAAAATGAATATCTAAAACATTCCTTATTAAACATTCTTTCTTTTAGCATAGCTCCCGTGTTTATTCCGGCTTATTCGCGACATGTCTTCAGCTATATACTGCTTTTTCACAAGAACCAAGTTGCTTGATAATAGTATAATAAAATTAATATGTTCTCTTTCCTGCGAAGTTTAAGCAGCGGTAAATTCGCTCTGCCGTAAAGGGGAGAAACTGATTCCAGTCTTCGATAGCGAGAGTAAACAAAACGCAATGCGCGCCGCTGTACACCTTCCAGTTTGTGACTCAAGATTTTACATGCGGATCTAAGATTTAGCACAGCATATTTCTCATACTGGGCGCACTAGCATCTTGTATGCGATCAGCATTAGTTCCTCTGAACGCGGTTTGAGCGTGCGTCGAATGAATCCTTATATCTCTAGTTGGCTTTACCAATAACATTATGTATGTGCTTTGTCCATTTTAGGGCTGAAGTTATAGTAACTGCAAGGTACTATATTCAGTGATCTTCGTTAACGTAACCCCCTGCATTGTGTAGTTAGACCCCAATGGCTCACGTGCGTGCGTTATAGTTACGCACACAGTTTGTTGCGCATTCAGCCACACTGGCCAATTTGTGCACGAAGCGTCTATTTTAGACAAATACTCGTTCAACCTAATCTTATAAGCAATATATTTGACTTCGGCACAAATAATACAGTCATCTGGAAATGTTCTAGTTTGAATAGGTGAATAAATTATGAGGTCACTAAGTTACATCAAAAACAACAAAGGTCCAAGCACCGAACGTTGTGGTACAGCTGCCTCCACTTGATATTTTATTCTATCTTCATGAATACCTACATATTGTTTGCGATAAATGCCTCGATGCTGTTAACAACGTTACTCCTTCCTAAGAACGATTCCAGTTTAATTAGTAGCTCTTGTGACCGACCTTGTCAAATGCTTTAATTAAGTTCAAATAGATTATATATACTTTTTCCTTATTCTGTCACTGTCGAACCGAAGGTTACTGTCACTGCCGAAGACATTTTCGAAACCCATGGTGGTAGTCGCTCAGGAACCTGTTACAAGAAAGAAATCTGCGAATAGGCTTCTTAGACAGTATTTGTTATAAACTGTTGCGTGGGAAGGAGGAAGAAGACGATTGCAGGCAAGTCCTCCATTTTTTCCGTCCCTGCTGATATTATTATTTTTCTTGAATTATTTCGAACTTTTCAGTATATTGCGCCAACAGTGGTCATCTGTCGCCATCGGGCGGACTGCCAGTACCGCTTTTGGACTGCTGTCAAAGAAAATGTCGAACCCTGGCCTGAACAATTGCACCGCCTTCCCGAACATCTCTGACCTGAAGACTACGTGCGCAAAAAGACACAGACACATGAGCAAATTCGAAAACGACATGCAAAGCAATGAGGACGACGACCCCAGCCCATTTACACTGGTATCTCCTAGAAAAGATCAAGCAACAGGAATGCCAATCATGTTCAAGGCTACCAATCCAATGGCATCATTTTGGTTGGTAAACCCTAACAAACTGGCCACAGAGATAGTCGCCATTGCGCAAGAAAAGCTACTAGCCCACCATTTTGCAAAAGATGGCAACCTAATCGTGAACGTGTCATCTCTGACATCAGCCAACAAACTCCTCGCCATCACAGCACTCGCTGGAATTCCATGTACAAGTTGTGTTCCCGCATCGTACTCCAGAAGCGTCAGCAAAATAACAGGAGTGCCCCTAGAATACAAAGATGAGCAGCTGCTGGAGTGCTTGAAAAGACTCCGGAGTTACAACAGTCCGTCGACAAGCATCGTGCATTCGAAACGCCGATGAAACTATAACAGTCAAGCTTCACGAGAGTGTGCAGTCCTCACATTTCGACCTGACAAACCAATGCCAACAAAAGTGTTTCTCGGCTTTGCGAGCCGCCCCGTACAATAGTACTTCGGAATTGCCATACAATGCTTCCGTTGCCAGGAGCATGGCCACATGGCTAAATACTGTAAAGGCCCACAGAAATGCAAGATCTGCGCGGCCATACACAGCAACAAGGGCTGCTCACTGAGGCGTCAACCTTGCTGCGCAAATTGTGGTGGACCTCACCCGGCATCATACGGCCTATGTCCCGGCAAGAAGGCAGCAACATTTGCACGCAATACAGATATGAAGGTATGGCAAATCCCCAAAACGGAAACCAACAGCTGTAAACCCGGATTTCGTAAAGCCAACCGTGGAGCATAATCTGATGGTTAATGAGGAGAACTACCCGCATCTTCCAAACAACATGAAACAAAACAACGGCCTCCACCAACAAGAATCTAGCCAATCATCAGAAATTCGACGGCCTACGCCTGCTTTTCGATTTCTGATGATTAGCGCAAATTCTTTGTTAATTGGCTCTTGTACCCATTTCATATCCTCATTAACCATCAGATTAATAGCGCATTTAACACGAAAATCCATGGTTCAACTGTTGAACTGAAAGTTGCCATACTTCATATCTGTGCGTGCATATGTTGCTTGCCTTCTTCACCAAGGACATAGGCCATGCTTCAATGCCGGGTAGATCCACCACACGCAGCAGGTTGGCCTCGATGAGCAGCCTATTGCTGTGTATGGCCACAGATGCCTACGTTTCTGTGGGCCTTTAATGTTGCTCATGTAGCCATGCTCAGCAAGCTTAGTTAAATGCTCTTTGGCAACAAACCGAAAACGCATTGGCGATATTAATCGGAATCACGAATTCTCGTGAAAAAAATTACTCTTCATCCGGCATTTCAATGCACGATGCTTGTCGGCACTGAATATTTACTAACTCAGGTCTCAAGCGCCTCAAGCAACGCTCATCTTTGTATTCCTAGGGGCCTCCTATTATTTTGCTGACGCTTCTGGAGTACGATGCGGAACACAACTTGTACCTGGAATTCAGCTTGAGTGCAAAGCGATGGCGAAGAGTTTGTTGGCAATGTCAGAATGACTTGCGATTCTGACCGTTGCCATCTTTTTTGCAAAATGGTGGAATATGCTCTTGCGCGGGCGATATCTCTGTGGCTTGGTGTTAGGGTTGCCAACAAAATGATGCCGTGCTTGGCCTTGAACGCCAACGTACAACCTTGATCTTTTCTAGGGAGATACCAGTGTAAATGGGCTGGAATGTCGTCTCATTGCTGCATGTCGTTTTCGAATTTAGCATGTCTGTGTCTTTGCGCACGTAGTCTTCAGATTCAGTGTTCGAGCAGTACCTGGGCCGGGATTCGACGTTTTTCTTTGACAGCAGTCAAAGCGGTAAACAGACGATACTGATTTGAGCAATACTGAGAGTTCGAATAATTCAAGAAGAATAATAATATCGAGGACGTTTTTACCTGCAATCATCTTCTTCTCACTCCATAACATTGCAGCAAATGCTGTCACAAAACCTGTCTGGATTTTCTTTCTTTTGTAACAGGTTCTGAACGACTACTTGGGTTTTTCGAAAATGTCTCGAACGTGACAGTAACCTTTGTTTGACAGTGACAGAATAGAGGCAAAGTACTAGTGAAGCGATTTTACAAGGTTGGTCTAGAGTGCACTGATAAACTGGAATCATTCTTAGGAAGGAAGTAACGTTGTTAGCAGCATCGAATGACTATCGCAAACGGTGCGGGATAGGGAGGCGTATACCCGCAACGTTCAGTGCTTGGACCTTTGTTGTTTTGATGTAACTTATTGACCTCATCAATTTATTCGCATATTCAAACAGAACATTTCTGATGACTATTATGGCCGAAGTCAAGTATAACAGCATAAAATTAGGTTGGGCAATTGACTGTCGCAAAATAGCGCTTCGTGCACAAGTTTGGCTGAATGCGCAACATGCGTAACTATAGCGCACGTAGTATTTGTGGTCTAACTACTGTCTGAAATTTTGTTAACGAATCACTGAATATAGTACCTCGCAGTACATAACTTCAGCCTACAAAATGGGCAAAACATACATAATGTGTATTAAAGCCAACACAAGATATAAAGTTCATTCGACGCGCGCTCAAACCGCGTTCCAGAGAACCTAAGCTGTCGCATACAAGTGCTAGTGCACTTGGTATAGAATATGCAATATCTTAGATCCACGTAAACAAATGCTGAACAGAACTGGAAATTGCCGAAGAAAATAGAACGCTTCTCTTATCGAGACGCTGTCGGTTCTCCCACTTATGGCAAAACGAAATTTGGTGTAAACCTCGCAGGAAAGAGAACATATTAATTTGTATTAATACTATCAAACAACACTGATGCTAATGAAAAAACAGTATGGCTGAACATGTCGCGAATAGGCAAGTGGGAATATGTAAAAGAGAATGTTTAATAAGGAATGTTTTAGATATTCATTTTAAGTTACAATGGATGAGATAAAGTTTAATGACTATACGTAACCTGGAAATGTTCACATTCCTGAATTTACAACGTATTCTTGTACTCCGGATGTATGTCATTACAATTCTGTTATTGGACATGTTTGAACTCTGTTTCCGGAGCAGGCTGTGCAGACTGTTTCTTGTTGCTGCGTTTGAAGCTGACTGTTTAGTGTCAGCAGCCTGCGTATGTACAGTCTTTCCGCAGTCGATCGGGAGGCGTAGAACGGCTGAGTGGACCAACGTAATTGCCTCAGGTGGAGTCGGCGTCATGATGACCGATGGTGTAGCTGAAGCTCCCGAGGCGACGGTATGAATTGCCGTTACATGCGCCGTTTCAACAGGTTCTTGCTCAATGGCTGACTGAAGAAGATGATGTCCCCACCCTGTCTCCCGGCTGAAATTAATCCCGACGGCGAAGCGTCCCTTGCTGGCCCCACAGTCGGAGTCAGGCGAGCTAGCGGACTTCTTCCTTGGTAACCGCGCAGACGTATTCAATCGTGGCAACAAATCTCGTCGTTGTCGTTACCTTCGATAGCTGGCTGGAAGGTGTAACTCCGATCTTGAGAAACACCGTGAGTATAGACAGAGCGTGGCGTAAAATTATCGTCACATCTTATGCATCAGCGTACATGGAGGATACGGCAATCATTCCGTCAGCCGCTCATCTGCAATGTGATACGCCGTCGTTCGACAATGCTTGTGCCTTTGAATGAAGGCTTCTTGAGTGCAAATGTCAACTTCGGAATTCGTGATTAAAAACCATTACCTCCGGCAATATAACAATATCAACAGATGAACGTTTTGTCTCAATGCAGAACATAATCGAATGCAGCAATATAACCCGACTATACCATCAACCAGACGCTTGCTTGTCCTTCTCTTCATCCTAGCACTGGTTCCGCCGACTTGTTCGTCCATACGGGACATCAACGTCGGGAGCATCGTCGCTCTCGTTTCGAAGCTTCTTTTTATCCTACTCATAGATAATGAGATTGAAAGGGTATTTCGGAGTAATCGGCGTTAGCCGCGGCCTAAGATTTGGTCTTGCAACATATGATTCAAGACTGGGGCCCCACCATTGTTCTTCGCATTGCCAAATTTCGTCGTCAACAATGGTTTACCAGTTCAGTTTTGATCTTGTGGCATGTTGCTCACGTCTCACTGGACGAAGGCGGGCCACTGGGAGTTTGGGCCACTGAAATACTATTCACGGAATTCTAGACAGTATCTACTGTAGCCAAGTCTCCGCTCTGGCATGCTTGAAATATTTTCGCGGAGATTTTGAGTCACCGGAAATTTGAGCCTTGAAGACTTGTCCAATTCTTTCTGTAAGGCACCCTGCCAGGCATGACGAAGGTTTGTAGAACGCGGGCAAACACTAGAAGAGTGCATTGCCGAGATTCTATACGCTCAATCACTACATGCTCCAGGTCATTCCACTCAAGTACTGTCTAATTTATTAGTCTCCAATAAATACCTCGTTGACAATAGAGCTCGACAGATATATCAACAATTTAATCGGCGATATGCTCGGCCGGACTATTATGGTCATGTCGAATTTCTTGCGGCTGGGACGTTCCAGCGAAACTGCCCGAGTCGCTACGTCTGCAGTAATAGAGCGAGTGAACAACGATCATGCGAAGACTGTCTAGATTTATACTCATGAAACCGGAATAAATGATCGCCAACGACAGCAGGACAAACTTTTCTCGTTGAGCAGTTGCTCATAACAGACAGCGTCCACGACACTGTAATGCCTTCAATCCGTCGTTAAGACGGTAACGCCCTAGTGGTATTGCAGCGTCGGTATGGAATTTTGTTGCTGCAAGTATTCGCGTGACCAGGACGAAGAACTGGAGGCGTCGTTTCAGTTCGTGAAGTTGCGATCAGCCTGGCGTTCTCACGTGATTGCGTATCGTCGCGGAATCCCGAGCAGACACAGATACTGGGCAAGACATCGCGCTTCTTGATCAGCATCGATGAAATGCGTTTACGGCGCGTGTCTGAAGGTCAGACAGGCTGCCTTCGTTGCTCTGATGTTGGGGCGCGGTTCGCCATGGGCGACCCGACGGCAATCGTCCTCGCAGTAGTCCAGTTGTCTTGTGGCAGGCTGCGGCTCGGATCGTTCCGGGAACTCGTCGAAATCGTGCGGGCATTTAGGACGTCGTCGAGGTATGCGGGCAACATTACCTGCCAGCGCGGCAGGTGCCGATGCTCTACGGCGTCACTTCTTTAGGCTTGTGCCTGGTGTGACGAGGCAGTCGTTTCGCGGTGTTCTGCCAGAATACTCTTCGAGTTCATCGACGAGAATGCCACGGGAGGTAACTTCAGGTGGTCAATATGTCATCGATATGCGGAAATGGTGCAGCGTTCAGTCGACGGAACCGCACAGTTCCATCCTTCTTCTTAACGGGCACCTTCGTAATAACGAATCGCACTCTCTCTTTCAAGGAACTCGATAATTCGACTGTGGAGTGGAAGCGCGTCGTTGTTGGTAACAGTGCGGTGTAAATCGTCGTTTGTCGCGCGGGTCGTGGCAACGTCTTTGGGCTCGCCGGGGATTTAAACCTGATCTTTATTTTAAGAACTGGCAGATTCAGATATGTCAGTTCCGAAGACGCCTCGAAATACCACTCGTGGCGCAGCGTACCCTTTCATGGAATACTGCGTCTTGTACAGGGCACTGCGAGACCGCGGTTTGTCCGGCCTTGAGTCGACCGCCTCTTGCAGCGCCAATTCGTCTGTCAGGAACTCCCGCTGCTGGCAAGTTTCATTGATGTCTGTGTTGGTGTGTGTACCAAATACACTCGTTAAAGGAACTATAAAGACTCGGATCCGTGGCTTGTCAGTCATATAAATTCACTCAACAACAGAATGAGATTTCCGCTAGCGTGCTGGATTCGTTCCAGGTGTACACCAGGAAGTTCATTCAGATATGTCCTTCGCAGTGGGAGCGATCGAGATGATGGTCGGACAATTTCATTTAATTTCGGCATAGCTGGCAGCTTCCAACAGATGTAGGGTTACGGCGTCGTCGCTTTTAGTACTGGGCTGGTGGTCACTCCGGTCTCAGGTGCGACGCGTCGTAGCGTCCGGTGATGCAATCGAGGTGTTGAGCACCGTTGCAAAGCGTTCGATGGGTGACATCGGCGGAGTGGGAAGCCCTCCGGCATTCATGAGAGCTCTTTTGCGTCGTCCGTGTTCGGCAAGGCTTCCTCCAGGCGTTATACCTCCAGTCTTTCCAACGGGGGGGGGGGGGGG
>JAZHYW010066151.1:0-2500 GCA_037355805.1 Ixodes ricinus
CCTGAACAGTAAGAAATCCGGTGTTCCAAAACCTTTTTTCTTTTTACCAAGGGCGACTTGTTTTGACAGCATCATCTTCTTTTATATGTACGTTTTCTTCTTCAAGTGACCTAGTCCCTTGACAAGCGCCGATGGTCAAGTGGCTGTCCACCTATTTGAACGTCGGACCACCGAAGGTTTAGGACTTGGTTTGCGAAGGTCTGTACTTGTCGAATGTTTCATTTAACTAGACGGGAGTGAAACGTGTTCACGACTATATATTTATTTTTGAGGGGAGGGCCGCGCCACGAACGGACCGGGATTTAGCTCTGGCAAGAAGTAGAGGAAGAAGAGATCGTGGACGTTGGATAATGGAGTGTTGTCAGTCTCAGCCGCACAAGTGGGGGACCGTCCGGCTTTCTCCTGTGGTGCCAGCGGCTTTTGAGAGCAGAGCGAAAATGTGGTTTCGTTTTACCGTGAATTTTGCTGACTTTGGCGCCTATCGATTTAAAAAAAAAAAAAAAAGAGGAGCTCAGCGTGCGAAGACAACACCCTGAAGAGAACCTCAAGCAATTCATCTGTGCCTGGGAGAGAAGGTGAACACATGCAAGTCCTGGCATGGGGAAGGACATGGGGTACATGTTGCGATTATGGAAATGTACAAAATGACAGATCTGTGTTTTTGCACCCTTTTACCAAGGAAAAAGTGATGATAATAATAAAAAAATAAAAAAAAAAAATAATAGAAAAAATATGTGTGTGTGACTTAACTTTCTGCTCCCCGGAACTGAACCGTAAGCAGTGAACCGGAACCGAACCAATCCAATAAAAATTTTCGGTTCGACACTCTGGTGGAAAGTAAAAGCTTGCTAAGAAAGCGAAAAAAAAAAAAAAAAAACACGATTCAAGAAAATCAAGACAAAGGATGGTGTAAGTCATGCATACTTACCACATGTTAAATTACAAAAAGGAAAAGAAAAAACAAAAGTAATGTACTTTTTTTTTTTTTCTTCTTTTATCCAGAGGCTTTGACACACGCACAGCACAACACATCACAATGAAAGACCTTTCACGAACACAGCACTGCGTACGAGGACACGATAACAGAAACCACGACCACGTAGAGCGGCACGGAAAGACGCACCTTAACTCAAACCACCTTTCACTGGACGGGCGGCACAAGAACAGAAACTGCCCGAAGAGCACAGACGCACAAACACATTAATGAATTAATAAGAGACACAAGTAGAACCTAATTGGGCGCTACGAAGCACACGGCACGCACACCAGAGGCCTTTCACAAGCACAGCACGGAGCACTTAGAACTGAGCAGCAGGGCACACGATAGAAATGACCTACACGCCGAGTAGGCCGAAAGCAGGGAATCACGCACGCACGCGGTCACCCACAGGCACTTGCACCGGAACCACGCCACAACACCACAGAGGCACAGCGGGCACGGCAAAGCGAAACCATGCGCTCACCATCGGAAACCACGGAGGACGTGCGCAGAGAAGCAAAAAAAGACGTCGAAAGTAGATGGCGATGAGGCACGCTAAACATGCGATGAGCACGCATGGTTTAGGATGCACGAGGGAGACGCGCACACTTTCAGAAACCACGCACGGCGACGCACACGGGCAATAAGACGGACAAAATGCGTCGAAAATACATCGCGTGCAAGCAACGGCGACTCACTCGCGGCTGCAACGACTTTTATATAAACTTGCGCTCCAGAATCTTAAAGTAACAGGTGAGAACCACCACTCCGCAGGGACGACTCGAAAGAAAGGCGAAAACAAAGAAAAAAGAAAAAAAAGAACGAGTGTAGGAGACTGGTAGATAGATGAAAACGCCGTCATAGCTTGTAAACAGAATTTGGCGAATGAGTCGCGCCGCCAGGTGGTCGGCGACCAATAAATGCACAAAAGCACCTAAATTCTTTCTTTTTTTTTTTTTAATACCCGTTATTTTATATGACAAGACGCCGTAATGTAAAATGAAATCAATCAAAAAGAAAACAAATAAATGAATAGTGGCACCACCTAGTGAAACTAAAGCGAGGCTCCGGTTCTCGAGCATTTACCTGCGCAGCGCCCTCTGCTTTTGATGGTAGAATACACAAGTGACAATGCTACGGAAGAGTTGAATGGTTGTTTTTAGCGAATGGGGACGTAAGCTTGTTTACGTGAGCGAAGCGAACGCGGGGTGGCTGGACCGTCGCGACGAGGTCCCGTCGAGCACACGCGTCCTTCAGGTTGAACAAAGAAGAAGAAGACTCGAGGAGCGAACACGCTTCCGCCATGAAGGCAAGAACACCCGAGAGAGGCACACAGTTTCGTTTTCGTTGGCTCTGCAGCTTGAAAGCCTTCGTTCCTTCCTTCCTTTCTTGTACGTGGAGTTTTCGTTCACCGGCATGGGCTTTCACTTGCCAGTGAGGTGAACCTGTCCAAAATTCCGAGAGACACCGAGCTCTTGAAATCGAAGGACCTGTTGACCAAGTGAAATTCAGTTTTTCTAA
>JAZHYW010066151.1:7500-10000 GCA_037355805.1 Ixodes ricinus
ATTAAAATTCTCCAGTTGCGAGTACAGCGTTGTCCTGTCGAATTTGTTCCTCTTCGTAGTCCGTGTTTTCTGAGCTGTTTTCCTCATCATGTATAGTACCTTGAGTAGAGTAGTTGAAGTACGTGCAAGTCTGTTAAAAATATATTCATTATGTGTACGCAATCCATGCACCCCCTTATAGTGCCTAACGGCGAAGCAGGTATTTGTTTAAATAAATAAATAAATAATAGTACGATAATATTCTACCTTATTGAAACAAAAACTTACACTTAGGATATATTCATAGCAACTGACAGTTTAAGAAAGGTACGTCGTGGCTGATTATGCTTAGACGTCTTGGTTTTTGACTGGTGCTATTGGCCTTCTTTGTCGGGCTAACGCCGCAATATCTTTGATTAAAAAGCGTTCACAAGATGCTGGACAATCCCTAGGTCCTGCCTGTCTTATATTGGTAGTGACCATAGAAAACTACAATATACTTTTATTATTCGATGTATAATTTTGAATAATACTTTTGATATCCTTCTTACTTTAGCGATGAGGTGCACATGTAGACGACATCTTTCAACTAAAAGATAGAGAGTGAAAGCATACGTTTCACGCTTTATTAGCGAACAAGACATGCACTGTAAGCTTTCGTTTGGGAGTGTTTTATGAAAATATAACTTCATTGTTTTTTAGTGCATGGCTTTATTCAAGCGTACAGCAAGATTAAGTACTTCTTGTTCTTGAAGCACTTTAATATGTCTGTAATTGTACTTTTAGCATCCTGCTCTTTTATTTAAATAATAGTTTCATACGGATAATTATTTTATTTCTAATAAGATAAAATGAAAGGATCCCTAGAGCCGTACAGTTGTTGAAAACCTTTATACTATGAAAACGCCCATAAGCAATATATATATTTTTTTATATAAATACGATGTTCAAGGTTATTGCTTTCTTTTTCGGCTCGAAAAGCATATCATAAGTTGTTTCTTTTTATTTTATTTTACGATGCAGAAAATGAAATATTGAATTTCAAATATAGTAAAAGTAATAATGTATAGCTAAATAATAAACCAGTGGTCTCCAAACGTTTTTGCTAAAGGGTGGAATCGGGGACATGTTCCTGTCTCGAGGGCAGTACAATAGAAGATAATTATAAATAAGTAATGACTAGATGAATAAGCCTAAATAAGCATTTATATACAACAACTTAAAACTGGAGCAATATTTAAGAAGTGTAAGTGAAGTTAATACATACGCTTTTTTTAAATTAAATATTTTGGATATTATGACATTCCAAAATATTTCTGACGCAGAGAACTCATCAGGCATAAATCAGAATGCCTAAGAACTTTGGCACATACTCACAGGGCAGATGACTAATGAGAGTAGTAGATCTGATGATGACAATATGTACTAGTTATGACAGGACACAATGACGACACACATAAAAACGCAAAGTAATGTTTTCATAGGTACACAGCCATGCAGCAGGAAACATATACGAATAGTATTGCTGGTGATGGCAATGTACAATAAGTAACATCGCGAGAAAAACCGCGCTTCGGTGCAGTTCTCTCCCATTGTTTCTGGCATCTTCGTTTCTGCTCTTGGTGCGCGTCAGGGTGCAGTTGTTTTTACTTGCGCTTGTTTTTACATTTTGGGCCGCGGGTCATTGGCAATACTGTGGTCACCGCCGGCCTGGTCGGATCTGGCCCGCGGGCCGAGGTTTGGAGACCCCTATTTAAATAAACTAAAACCCCGAGGCTAGCAAGAATGGACGACATGCCACAGAAGTATGAAACATTGAAAGTATTTATTGACAAAAATATTTCTTTAATGTGCCGGAAGCCTATATAAATATTATTTTTGTCAATAAATATCATCATTGTTCGAGACTTCTGTTTTGTGTCGTTCCTCGAACTACCTTATCTTTGGTTTTAGTCTAGCTCTGGTTATGTTCGGTCAATCATCCCCAGCTCGCTTTCGCCTTATCTTCTTTTCTATTGTTCCTACCCATAAATTAACAAGAGTTATATTTTGTGTCGCTACCATTGCTGTTGTGAAAAATCGCGTTTTCATACTGTCAAGGAATCAACGACACGAAAGGCCTGATATTACTAAATAAATATTTTAATTACCCCAAAAAGAAGAATGACTGATTCAGAATGAACGCATATAAGGACTTAACAGGCATGCATGAGAAGTTGAATAATTTGTTTTCAAACGGTACACTGAGCTTGAGTAGTGTCTTAATAAGGACATCTTTAAATACTAGACGAAAATTGAGTACTGATGTGTGAAGCGTTTTAGAACTCTCTCGTCAAGATTTTAGTATAATTATTATACTCATCGAAGCCTTAAAACATTAATTAAAGCTTTTATACTCATATAATCATAGAAGTTACTGTTGTACTTATAATTCAGTAGAGCGGATGACGTTCGTTGTTGCATACATTTGTGTGCCTTTGCGTTTTCGTTGTCGTCGCCTTGTAATGACTCCTGCTAGCCA
>JAZHYW010066151.1:12500-20100 GCA_037355805.1 Ixodes ricinus
CCAGCAACTCCCTGTACAGCTGGCAGTATTACCTGCCATCACCGGCTTTAGTGTTATTGACCAGTGGTTCAAAAAGTGAGCGCCAGGGGGGAATAATTTTATCTAAAGAGCTTCGTATGCGGAAATCACACGGGCACGCTTTTTGATAAGTATTAAAAGCACGACTCCATGCCGATATAAAGGCAATAAACGTTGCTTTCATGGAAACACTCACGTCCCCTTGATGATCCTTCGAAGGCAACGTGATCGTAGATCGCAAAAACGACAAAGAGCTATTGAAAGATAAAGCTCAACGGAAAATTATATGACCCTCAGCAACGAGGCGACTCTGCATAGTGGAGGACAAAGAAAACTTGTGATTCGATGCGTATACACTTTCGAAGACAACAAGATGGTTGATATGAGGGTATCAGTTTTGGTATCTCTTATCCCGTCCTCTGAAGGTCGAAGAGGGTCGGATGGCTCGTACACACTTGCGAAATACGCACTCGCCGCCGACTGGATTCGCTCGCCGAAAAAGATCGGGCCGCTCACACTTTTTGCCGCCTGCGGAGCGCGCGGCGCGAGCGTCTCGCAGTTTCCCGAACAGAGGAGAGCTGACGAGAGCTCCCAAACCTCCTCCTTGCCCGCGCGCGTCTCGTCGCCATCGTCGCCAGCTCGTCAGCGGGGATCTGACGTCAGCAAGCGCCACTTCCCCCGTGCCTCCTGATTGGCTTGCGGCGAGAAAAACTTTTTTCCGGCGTTCAAAATTGGTCCCAGAGCCATCTTGCTCTCCGCCGGAAATTCTGCCTGCTTTCGTCGCCGGGCGTCAGAATTCTCGCGGATCCGGCCGCCGGTTCGCAAGTGTGAACGAGGCAGGACTGTGCTTTGATTCATAGAGGAGATGGCAAGATGAGATTTTCGTTCTAGTGCTCATATGGAACTTTTCTTTATGGATAAACGTTCGCGCGTATGTTCACTCCGTGAGAATTTACCTGCTTCTACCCGTCTCAGGGAGTGACACAGCACACCGGTTCAACAATACGTAGGCATTTAATGACCGTTATCGCCCGCGCCGCGATCCCAAGAGCCCTCGGGCATACGCTGCGACGACCTTTTATCAGCGGCGGAGCGCCAATCGCGTGACCAGTTGCCAGTGACGTACCAACTTGTTTCTGAGCGGGGGGCAAACTAGCCCCCCCCCCCCCCCAGGGGCCGGGGAGCGGTGCCCTTGGTATCCCTTGGGCGCCGCCGACCAGTGTTCGCCCTGCCCAGTGGCTGCTGTTTCAGGGGGGGGGGGGGGCAAAACACATGCCTTGCCCCCCCCCCACTCTGAAGGGCGGGGGCAAGCGACCCCTTGCCCCCCCCCCTCGGTTGGTACGCCCATGCCAGTTGCCATGGCCCCCTCGCGGTAGCTAATGACTACTGACGATTTAGAAGATGGCAACCTTGGCCAAAGCTTTCGATCCCCAGGTTGCCCACACCATCTTCCCTTCCAAAAAAAAAGAAATAGGGATGTCTTAAGAAGGTCTTGGGGGCCTTACCTTCTGGGTCAGCAAGGGTCTTCGCAGATGGCCAAGCACGGGTTTGACGTCAGTACTTTCGGACGGTACCGATGCGGCTGTTGTGGGTCTGATGATGGGAGCTGCGTCGCCACCGCTACGTGTCTGGCACGAGGTACTAGAAATTAGATACAACATAAGGCCGTGGCGCGGCAGGAATAAGTGGCCCCGCCCAAGAACGACGGCTGTCCAACTGCGCGTACGGGAGCACGCCTAATATCTCTTCCTCCCCCCCCCCCCCCCAAAAAAAAAAAAAAGGACGAAGAGGGCACGATATATAGTTGAGGTTAAAGCAAGCAGGCGAGCTCGTAAGGGATAGACATACCTAACCCTTCTAGCGAGGGGAAAAAAGGGCGGACAGACACGAAACTCCGAACGCAGCTTAAGATTTATCTTTCAGACCACCTCCTAAATAGGCCCACGAACCCACAGAAGAGACACGTCCCAGGGTCACACAACCGTGGCAGAAAAGACCAGGAACAGAAAAGGAAAAGACCCCGGCGACCGACATGAGGACGCTGGCTTGTAGGGACAAGGTCTTGTCCCTACAAATGAACAAACGTACGAAATAAAAGTAACTGCACGCTACGCAGGAAACTTTTTGGCGGCGAAAGGGTAGTGACGCCACTACCCGTGCTCGCAGGCCGCAGTCGCCGCGGCAGCTTGCGCACTGTGGCAATCATTACCGAGAAACATATGCGGTGGGCGCAAACATTCTTCGCATTGTTGTCTGGAGCACTCATATCATATATTACGTGGTGCGGGTGCCTGTTCTGGGCTACATTGTCTTTTATTGAAACGAATGCTGTACTGCATGTTGTATGCGTCATATGCAACTTTTCGCGGTTCAATTGTTGAAGGTTTTTTTTTTTTTTTTTTGTGTGCGTGAGGACGACACGAGACAAATTTCAGGAATCCGACCTGTGAGTCTTATACAGCTCGGCTGCAAAAAGTCGTGAGCTTTCCCCCACAATGTGCAAATAAAACGACAAGCGACAAGTTTGTGCCATGTCGTTCGGGAATGCGTTTGAAATGGGCTTGCGTCACATGCGTATGTCTCGGGACGGAGGAGTGCGGGCGTTCACATTCTCATAGTTGTCGATGTTTGGCATCGATGGATGCCATTGTCGACAGCCACGGACAGATCCGAGAAAGTAAGATTGTCTCGGCTGCGACGGTAGTTTCTCAAGCCATTCAGCATTGCGCGTAGCAACGTGATACTGCCAAAGGGGAATTCACGCACAACGTGAGTAATGTTTGAAAACATAGTTATTTCAAGCAGACAATACGATGATTCCTTCGTCCTTTGCTACCCGCAACTCTGGCGGGCTGGAAGAGCTTCGCCCCGTTCCAGCTCGCATCCGCACGGCGCGGCGGATGGAAGGTCCTAACCTCCCTCTCGCGGCAAGCGGTAAGAGGAAGAAGGAGCCTGCATCTTTACCGGCTGCGCAGCAGCAACGACAAGGACGAGGTCGAAATCTCTACAAAGTCGCCAGCGCAAAGCCATCTCTTCTTGTGTAATTTTACTCTTTAAACAAATAAGAACAATATAATTGCTGAAATCTCCGTGGAGATGGGTGTGCTTGATAGTTGACTGCATACCCAATGCCATATAGACGCTTTTATTGGCGAGGAACGTCTTCGGTACGATGATGCTCTATGACGCGATCGTAGGCACGATGATTCAGACCAGCGTTATCGCAGCTTTGATTTGAAGAACCGAAATGGCGATTGCCATGGCTACGGAGACGTTATTGGTAATCGCCTGCGAAGTTTCGATCGTCGGTATTGTTCAGTATTTGTTTGTGTCGGCGTGGCACGTAGTGCTACTTTCCCAGAATCAAGGACTTTAGGCGATCCCCTGTGGGGCCTAACCAGGCGTATTTCAATTTCCTGTTCTGGATTTGCAAAGTACCTTCTTGAGCGTTTTGTTATTGCCCTGGTAAGCGAATAATGGTGTAGGTACCAACTGGGCGGTGGCTTCGCAGCCATAGACTATGAATTTTCACTTTACTGAAGAGTTATTCTTTTTTGTTGTAATTTAGGCCCTAAGTTGCACATTAAAACCAAACAGCGAAGATGAGACTTCTTTGGCCTTAATTTTTTGGTGAGTTTAGGCCCAAGATGACAGATGACAGGCGACCTGGCGTACAAGACGGGCCTGGCACTCATTTTGTTGGTCATTAGCCTGCAGAACTCTGACTGAAAGGTCAAGTTTGGCTCTGCCTTCACCTCTCCGGTATTTTACTATTATTTTCCGTTTGAGCATAACAATGATCCCGGCTCTGCTGCCGCCCGGGGGGGGGGGGGGGGGGGGTATGTGCTCGCGAGTTTTTAGTGAATCTGATGCTCTCCGTCGTTTTATCGTGAAAATAAAAAGCTGAAAAACAGAAAAAGATATGGGTGCTGGTATCGTTTCTTTTTGTTCGGTGTGTAGCCTTGCACGCAGCCATTTCTGCTGCAATAATCATGGGAGAGACCAGAAATGTTTCCGTGACCATGACCTGAAAGGGGCGACGCATGCTGCCGCTGATGGTGCTCTGGAAGATTATACCCCTGTTGGAGCCACAGCAGGGGACTATTCAGTCAGTGTCTTTCTTCTTACGCCAGTTAAATAGCCTGTATTTCAATTTGAAATGAGGAAAGTTATACCCTATGCGCCGTCATCAGGCTTTATTCTGTGCGTGACGTTTACTGGCGTTGGGCTAACTCTGCAAAAGCGACAGGTGTATTGATGCGCTGATTTTCATGTCCGGATGTTGATTCTCTTTATCCGGTCGTGGCGATTATCCTGGCTGTATTTAAGGTTGAAGGATATCTTCAACGCGTTTACGACGAAGATGCTGCGCTCACCGTTGATGGGCACTACGCGCGAAAATGGTCAGGATGGTGGCTTTCTGCCTGCGCGATTAACGGCAACTCCGCCTGAACGGTAGACATCAAAGGTTGAGGATGATCTGATTTATTACTGAAAAACACACTAAAAAACGTGTCTTTGCTTTGTGGTGCGGTCTATGTTTGATTATCCCAACATGCACTATAGCCTGGCTTCCCTGGCGATTGATGGTGCTTTGATCCTGGAGCCATTGCTGTTTGAATATGAATGAAGCTGCAAACGGGTCTTCTGGACTGACCTCCTGACTCAGAAGAACTGTATTGCCAAAACCGGCCATTGTTGGCTGGAAGGCCACGAACGCCAGGGCTTTGACCAGCCAATTTACAATAATTTGTTTTAAATATAAACTGTGCGGCCCGGGCTGACCTGGAGATTATGCGACCCAAAGAGTATGCAGGGCTTTAAACCTGAAAAACATTAAGCGCAATGACATATTTTGTTAAGTTTCTTTTACACTTATGATTGAAAGGATTTTTGACTCCGCAATATCGACTTGAAGGTGTATTTTAAAGAGATTCTAGGCGAAATATTGATTTCTCAGTGATTTTGAAGAAAATTTGATATTTTATTGTATTTCTTGAAATATATTATGCCACCGTTTGATGGTGGGCTGAGGCTTCCTCTCTACGTGTTTGATGGCTCATCACAATCACTAATGCCTTCTTTAAAGAGCTGAACCGTACAAAACATATCTAGAGTTAGTTTATCTTTGACGGCATAAAAATATATAAAGTGCAAAATCAAGCTCACGTTTTTTTCCTTTTTTTAATTGAGAAGCAGAGGATAAAGACACTCATGTTGTATCACATTGATGGCGCCAGTTTCATGGCCGCACTTCCCCTGCCCGGTGAAGATCCGTTTTCTTTACCGCAAAAAATTTCAGTCCTGACCACTACCCCAACGTCGCCTTAGTGATTGCATTTTGTATTTGTTTTTCATTGTTCGAAGATCAATGCGCATTTTACTGACATCAGCAATTTCGTTTACGGCACACGACCTGCCAATACAGCCAATACAGCCCAGACTGACCAAACCACGGCAAGCTGAAGCCAGCTCGCGGGCGGGCCAGGCTCAGGCTTTCGGGCTTGCCGGGCCTGTCATTATACTAATATGGTGTGATTGCATCACAAACCTTTATAGCTGCTGATAGGCACTATTAACTAAGAAATCATGCTAAAGTATTTTGTCATTTGAACCATCCTAATAATGTTATAATTTTTGTTTCATTAATATAAATATTGAGCGAATGGTAGCCAGTAAAAATGTCCAACATAATGACCACGTTGATCATCATCTATACGGACTTAAACAGGCAGGGGAGGGCGAAAACGCGGGACGTCGGACGCGGAAGTCCGCCAGATGATTAGTGGGTGACTTAAAGACAGCTGCCTTTGTCTTCACGGCATTCTTCGTGGTTGACGGAAATTTAACATGGAGAAAAAGGCGGCTGACTTCGGTCTGCCTCATCATTCAGACAAAGTTCAACGTTCAATGATTACGCAGACTCGTTTCCTCCCTCGCTGTCGTTTTGACCGCATGGGGTAGTACGTTTACAAAGTGAACCTTGTTCACCATTACTGGCGCTCAATGAACGTATGGGCACGAGAGTATAACGTTCCGGAACAAAACGCTCAGGTGCCTTCGTTGTTCTTTGGAAGCTTTGCTCACCTCAAATACGGACCCTGAACTGTTATGAAAAGTTGCAAGCTCGCGCTGGACTGGACCAATGACCTCCTGCTATTTGGTCACCACTGGTGGGCTACGCCATTCTCGTTATGGTGCAATGTGTGCTCTTGCATGGGGTTGCTGGTGGTGACGATCAGAACGCTGAAATCGTTAAGTAGATGAAAAAGAGTATTGGATGGTCGAAGGCTACTTTGAGGTCTACATGCTATCAACTTTAATCAGAGCCAATCAGGCTCCATTCCTGACATGCCAAACAAACGAATAACTTAATACTCCGCAGCACATTAATGTCTTTGTTTTCATGCGGACATTAGTGGCATAACATGCGTTTTTATGTGTACTTTACGTGCGCATTATGTTAATTTCATTGGTGAGGCTAACCAACAGAAACATGCCTTCCCGATGGTGTATCATGAAAGATTCACCGCACACGTCAGCAATGACATTACACACACAAAATACAAAATCACGTAATTACCGTTTCTGTCATAAAGAAAAAAGTTTAGGCTTTTTTTCGCGCATGAAATAAAAGGGTATTAGCTTGGAAAGTAACGTTTTCTAAAAAAAGGCGTACATGATGTAATTTTCTACGCCTTTATTTTATGCAAATTATCAAAAAAGCGGTGATCCCAACGAGGGGTCTGAAGGTGAAAATGCGATTACACCTGAAGGTGATGCGCTGGGACGATGGGCGCGACATTTCGCACCGTTTGTCCCTGCGAACATGCCCCCCCGTTTTTATCATCAGCGAGTCGAAACTTTATTTAAATCCTTGCTGTGTTTACGGTTATATGCCTGTTGGGGATGGAATTGCCGCAATGCTCGCGATCGACAAAGCGCCAGCCGCTACGGAAGAAAACGTTGACCTGTCACCGCATCACAGGTCAGCCTGTCTCGGGCTTGCCTGTACTTCCTATTAGCCTAAGGCTGCCACCTCTTTCGCCTTTTCTCGTGCTGTATTGAAGCGCAGCTCTTGCGCCCGTTTCCGGCTTAAAGGATGCTGAACCAATCTGGATTCCACAACACTTTGGCAAAGTGTGCAGCAGGATGCTACAAACACAAAACATCATATTGAAATATCAAACGGATGACCTTTATTTTTAAAAGGGCTGTTGGCATGATTTTGTTGACATCATTTAATTTCTCCGAAGAGGAACCTCATTATGACACCGCCTCGCCGCCAGGAGCAGGCGAGGAGAGAGCCGGGTATCTTGACGTCCGCCTCATCGGCCTGGTTCAAACTCGACCTCTTTTCCAAAAATACGGCAGTCCATTCGAGATATCGACGTACGAGTACTACTGGAGGGATTGTAGCATCCGACTACATCGCCGCCATTGTTTTCTGAAATCCAAATTTCTGTTCTACAGCCTACAAGTAGCGTCGCCGTCGCCGTTGGCATAACTCCGCGTTGCAGTATCGGACGATTCCCCTTATTTGTGATGTCACGTCTGACGTCATGTAGTTCAGTGACGTCGT
>JAZHYW010066153.1:0-11916 GCA_037355805.1 Ixodes ricinus
ATACTCTTAACGCCGCGAGAAGTCAGCTTAATGTAGTGCTACCAGTTGGGAACAGATGCCAGAGTTTCAGAAGTTGAGGTTATCTTTTTCAATAGCTAAATAAAAATATTTCTGAAATCTGCAACAACAACAAAAAATGGCGTTCGTTTTCATAGCCGCCGACGCAATTGTTTGTGCCGTCGCGTTATTTTTTCTCGTCGTTTTTTCCTTAAGAATCCCAGAAGTCTGTTTTGATAACTTTTTGCATCAGAAATCGTTTGGACCACAAAACGCTTCAAACTTAATCCTAGTCGCTGGCAGCCGACGCGGAAAAGAGGGGAAGGGGAGGGGCGGGGTAGTTTCGACTTTTGGGCGATGCGTAACAGACCTCAGGCGATCGAGAAAATGCGTTTCGCTTTTCTTGCTGATGCTTTGACATTGCTTTCGTGGCCGAGTTCTCACTTCATTCTAAGTAATTAAACCAGTTAGGCGTTCCTCACCTTGTCAATTGTGGCGTTATTGAGGAATCTCTCGTATTCGGCCATCAGTTGCGCCCGCATCGGTCCCGAGGCGTTCTGGCTGACCTCTTGGGCGCATCTCTGCACTACGTAATAGTTTTGCAGCTCCCACTGTTGCAGAAAACAGAAAACAAAACAAAATGGACACAGTAAAACTAAAACAAAAAAAACCTTACCCTGCACAATCGTATGCCCGGTTGTACCGTTACATGACCAGGGTTCGTTTTTTCTTTTTAGAAATGTTTGTTGTTTGTTAGGCGACATGAACTTTCTACAACATGTGTACTCGGTGAAACCTCCACGCGGTAACTCAATATATTTGATAATTATTTCGCGAAAACTTATTTTACCTGCTCATCAACCAGTTTGACCGCGTCGTTGAACTTGACCAGCACTTCCCCTATTCGGGTCCGCACGTTTCGTGAAATTTAGCCATCCGCTGGGACTTCATTGTTGCCCGAGCTTTTATGCTCCGGTCCGTTGAATACGTTGTCAACGTTGTTAAAAAGTGTCCCTCTGGAACAAATCATATCTAGAAAAGTATTTGAAGCAAAGCTTGGAGGATGAAAAATAAAAAAAGAAACTGGTAAAAAAAAGCTATTTTTTTTTTAATCAGCGATATTTTTACAGCTGTTTCAAAAGCGGTTTGCTTAACCGCCCTCCGGAAACATAAGGAAAAGGCGACGTGCTGACCGTGTGTGTGGTTGGAGCGGTGCAATATATTGCGGCCTAAATGGCATCTGGGTGTTCCCGAAAAATGATTTTGTGTTCTTTCATCGCAAAAATATGCTACGCATCGCCGAACGCTTATCCTCCGCCCGAATGTACCGCTAGTGGTCCGAAACATATGCCAAAGTTACAGAACTAACTGTTATCTTATCCACCAGTAGCAAGCAAGTTTCGGTAAATTTTTGAGTTTTCTTGTGTTCACTCCCCATTTCCTTTTTTTTCTGTTTGCATTTTAAATGTGCATATTTAAGTCTGGCTTATTTCCTGTTTTGTGCTCGGTCGTTTCCGCTTCAAGTTGGCAATCGCTTCAACTTTGAGCTGGGGCACGTGACAATTCCTATTCCGGTAAAATATTCCTGCCACAGCACTTCCTTCAACGATTGAAACAAATGTTCTTGAGATAATAATCACCATATACTGAGAAATGTACGTAAAACAAGGTAGTACCACATACTTTCAATCAAAATGTATTTGCAAGATTATAACATTTTTTTCCAAAAGTAATTGAAATACAGTATCTGGAGTATAGTATTTGAGATCCGCACAAGTCTGCTATTTTCCCATTCAAAGTTTTCACAAATTGGGGTTAACTTTTTTAATAATAACATAACGGTCAGTTCTGAAACTTAGGTTCAGTATCACTGCGTGTGCTACTGAACCATAAAGGCGGAAAACTATGGAAGATGCCCTTTTCAAAGATGCGCGCCCTCTAAAGGCTGCTGCGCAAATTATTCTGCGGTCCCCCATTGTTTGGGCACGTACTCTACCCATGTATTGGACACGAGAGCTGCTTCGGCGTTCGGCGAGGACCCGGATATAATCACACGCTTCGTGCCCCAGAAATCGCGACCGCCAATGTTACTTGAGCGGGTTTCTCAAAAGGGTATACAGTATTCAGCTAATAATGCCCACTTCATGCACCACGCATCAGAGGCCCCCTGGCAAGCGGTTGTACAGCGCCGCCCAAATTTCTCATCTCCAGCTGTGACACTAGATTCCCTGCGGGGCTAACTTCCGGCTGTATAAAAATACAAACAGTTACAACTACCTTTACTCCGCAAGGCATAACATCTAATTGTCGAATTACCAGGCTGCGCTGAAGTTTGGGGTACTTTTGTTAGGACACAGTTTATGAACATTTCCACTGCTAAGGAACTACTTCAAGTTACTTCGTAAACGATTCGCATTACCGCTGGTAGTTTAGGCTGCACAGAAGACAAATGTAATGATGTATCGTCGTGGTAAATGATCTAGGTCCTTTTCTGCCTCCTACTTGCCTGACCTTTCGTTGTTTTCACGTAGATACACGCATGAACCTAGGAAACAAACATAACATGCTATTATAAAATCATATAACCGGTAAGAATAATAATCATAAGAAGAATAAAAACCAGAACTTTACTAAGAATATTAAGGATCACAGTAATTTTTATAATAATAGTGATCATTACAAAAAATTATAATATTAATAATAAGCAAAGGAAACATATACCACGAATTCGTGCGATGCAAAATTTCAGACATATGCCAAAAATGCAAGGGGCGACTATGTTCTTTCTTATTAACTCTGTAATTAATTATTTTTATTTAATAATTCTAACTGTTATAATCTCTCTTGAAAATAAAGCTTTATAGCCAGTTTCTCGAAGCCTCCTGTAGGCAAATAAAAATATACAGCCGATATTTTCACCGAGTGAAAGGTCTCAAATTAGGATGATTTCAAAACATCCGCTTTATGAGCACGTTAAAAGCATTCATATCGAGTGCCGTGCATGCCGACGGGCACGCATAGAATCTGGAGCCTATGCTGAATCGCCCATTCAACTAAAGCTATCGTTCTACATGTCTTCAAAATGTCATTTGAGACTAATGATACTGTGTTCTTCATCTTTATAATCAAAATTTACCAACATCCCAGTCCTCACCTAAGCACAAACTCCAGAAAGTTGGACGTTTACTCCCTTGTGCATTTCGAGATAGCAGAACACACTCGGACAAACATCAGATACAGATGCGGAGGCATGCACCAGAAAAAGATAAACGCAAAATCAAATATGAAAAAAAAAATTCACATATGAATTTCTGTTTGAAACCAGTTGCGAGAGCCAAAATAGGTTGAAAACGCCTGTTTTCAATCGTGTTCAAAAATAAAAACAACTGCAGTTGATTGTAAGCTGTGGTTCAAGTGAACACTGAGAATCTGCACTCACTTGGATGTAGGCTGTCAAATCGCCTTGCTTCATCGCATCAAAGAGCTGCTCCTGCATTTGTTCTGGTGACTGCCCCTGAAACAGTTCCTGTTGGCACTCCGGCAGGAGTGCCTCGTACTCTTTTTGATCCTTTAGTTTTTGGGGATTTTTAGGAGCAACAAAAATGGTGAACTTCATTAGAGGCGGGAGATCACAGAAACAAGAGAAAGAGCTTAGCAGAAAAAATAAAAACACGAAGAAAGGACAAACACAATAACGTCTTTCCTATACAAACTTCCAAGGTTGCTAGAATGTGAGTTAATGCGCAGGCGCGCGGGAGCACCGTCACAATAGTACACTGTTGTAACATTGATAAAACACAAAGACAATGTAAACCGAAAACGAGGGCAGACGCAACATGTCAAAATGAGCCGTCCCATTTATTCTGTTTTGGTTTTTCATTGTCTCACCGTTTTTTCAGTGTGAGCGCACGTTATTTCACTTGCTCATAAACTCGCATTTTAACAAACTTACAAAGTTATATGAGTAAAATGCTAACAATTATACATAAGCAGCTTAATGTATAATCGTTCTCACTTCCTTCTATCAATAGAGCAGAATTTGCAGGAAAGCGCTGAAACCCTCCTGGAATCTTTCGAATGGCAATCTCCGCTGAACTACTGAGTACCGAGACTTGTAAGCCAAACGTAGACTGATTTTAGGCGTTTTCAGGCGGCTCCTCTAAATGACACAAGTAGGTTGGTAGTCTGACTTTACAGTCGCTTCGAGATGATAACGACAACAACGGAGCGTAATAACAGTCCTATTTTGTTGCAGTTCATATCACCTCCAAGTGCATTCGATACCGATGCATGCAGACGTCCAGCTGGAAATTAAAAGTAATAAAACAAGTTAGTTCTCACACGAAAATACGTAGTACTATACAAGTCTAAACACAATAGCTAGATAGAAATTGACAATATCACGCGATCTTCAGATTAGCAACAGTGGACATTTATTGCGGGTACCATTGACTTCCTTTTGAAGCTTGATGACACTCTTTCGTTATACGTTTTTTCGTTCAATTTTACGCACACGAGTAATAACCGAAACTAAATTCGGAGCTATGAGCCACAGCGGCGTTTCACTGACATAGATAACGCAGAAAATGGTGCGAGAGGTTTCTTCGGCTGCTTCTCGTGGGATATGTTCAACAGTGCTGTGCACTCTAGATGTAGTGGTATCTTAGGATCAAGACAAATACCAGTACCACGCATTGGTGTGTTAATATTATTTTAAAATATAGTAGCCACGATAAACTTTTGTTATAGAGATATTTAGGAACGTTCAAACATTACTGCCTCTATAAATGTACCACAACAAAAAAAATTGACACTAAAGCTAGCTTGCTAAATTATTCCTGCATTGCTGTAAACTGCTGAATTACTCTTCTGTTCTCACTTTAAGGTCTACTGGCTAGTGCTGTTATTGGCGTGGAAAGTCCAGCAACCGTGACAACGGCAGTAAAATCGGATGCGTATCTATACATATACCTACATTAAAAAACACAAGCTTTTAAAGTGATTTGAAAGATGAGCATGATGGTGATTATGTACGATACAATAAGGAATACTGGTGCGAATTTATAGCTTTTATATCAATTTCACTTCATGGGCAAGCCTTCGGGCAAGAGCAATACAGGGCCAGGTTGTGTGCTTCACCGGTGCCTTTCATTGCATTATTGCAGGATCATGAAATGTAAAGTAGTGCCAAATTTCAATCACTGGTCAATTTTAAAACATTTAACATCATCTTTTTTTTTACAATATTCGCACTCTTTTTGCGCCTTCTTGTATTCACATGACGTCCCTTCCCGTCAAATCGAGATACTCCTCTCATTGGGACTCACTCAATCAGTTTGGTTTTCCCTTCAGGTATTCAAAGTGCACGGTGACCGTGAATAACTATATAGCTAACGTTAATTTCATGTAAATCTTAAAAAGAAAACTTACGCTTTCTGTATAGCCTAGATCAGATAATAAATATAAAATTAACAGCTCTTACAGACTTTTTGCGTTGTTACAGAAACACTAAACCCTAAAAAATAACTATTTTTTACCTGCCTAGAACAAACTTGTCTCAATATAAATTTTTATTGAAAAAATAAAACTGTTTGCCCAATATTTATGTTACAGTACCAATTTTTCGATTTGCGCTAGAACTCGAAATTGTACCCCTGTAGGACGAGGATGATTGCATTTGTACCGAACTACTGTGCGCTCGGAGCTTTAGTGAACTCAGAGCGCACACTACTTGGGTACCAATGTTTTCATCATCATCCCACACAGGTACAATTTCGGTTCCGCTCAGAAAATAAAAATATCGTGTCGTAAAACAAATATTGTGCAAAAAAACTTTCTTTAAACGAACATTTATTTTGAGACATGCCTGTCCTAACCAGGTAGAGAAAAAAAAACCTTCCTATGTTCAGTGTTTCTCTATAGTATATACAGCCTAATCTAGAGTGACATCAGCCATTGATATTTTTTTCTAGTGTTCTGATCAGCATACATATAAGGTTGTGACCGCAGCTTTTCTTGGATTACAATTTTTAATGATACATTCAACTGGAAAGCTCGCCGCAGTATTTTAATATTCTTATTTATAAGTGCGAAATTGTGTGACTCGTAGGGAATCTAATTAATATCTTGTAGTTAGAGGCTAGCTCACCTTCTGCCTAAGTTCTTGGTGTCGTGTGCTCAACTTCCTCGCCTCCTGGACGATGTCCTTAGGCCTGCCCTCGTGCGTTTTCGGCCGCTTCAGGAAGGGCTTCCTTCAGGCATTGCGCACGTACCTTCTCCAAGTCTAATTCCTCCTGGAACAATGACTAATTATGTTTGCTTCACAATGCAAATCACGACACTCAAAATTCAATACGCATTGTCAACCATAAGTGCCCTTGAAAGGAACATGATGAGGTGAACTCTCAGTGTTGCAGCGAAAATATTTACAGAGGACAAGGAGCAGTGGGATTTCATTGAAAGGGGCGGCGTCTCCAGAAATGGTGTATATGGCGTGTTAGCGTATAATGATATAACGAACAGGCTGCTCATGGTCTAACAGAAAAGCAGCCGGCATGCCGGTTGTCTGCTTTTGTTCGGAAAAACGCTTCCAAACGCTAAATAAACTTGCTCTTTAAAAAAAAAGAAAAAAGAAACTTGCAGTTTTTTTATTCGGGTGAAGAAGGAAGACCAGCGAAGCTGTACTATTGTGGGAATGAAGTAATGGCCGGCCGCAAATCGGCAAGCCAGAGTGGAAAAGCTGGAGAGGTTGCCGCCATCTATGAGCGACGGCGGCAACCAGAAAACCAGCAAGTCGGTCATCTGGTTGCCTCCGTCATAGGGGGGTCGATGGCCGAGTGGGCTAGCACACACCAGCTTGGAGCACGTGGAGCGAAAGCTCGCGCTGCAGAACCCAGGCTCCTGGGCTCAATCCCCACTTCTGCCGTTTCGGTCTGGATGAGCATCGTACCGGCGTGCGGTCGTGTACCCCCGTCGCTCATAGATGGCAGTAGCTGTCCAGAGTTTAATGTTATCATATGTTTGCTGACGGGCACGAGCCTGGGGAAACTAGCCCTTAAGAACTCCGCTAACAAATAAAAAATAAAAAAAAAGATTGGTGGCTGTCAGGACTCGACAGTCAGCGTCACCCTGCGGCAGTGCCAAGAGACGCCCGCTGGTCGCCGCCCTAATGGCGGTGATAGGCGCTCGTGCCCTGACTAGATCGAGCGGCCTGCGATCTCGCAACTGCTCCCAGGTGCCGTATATTAGGAGCCCACGCCTTTGGCCCTTTCGGCGCGATGCATTGGAAGGCCGCTCGCATTTTCTGGCGCGGAGATGCTTCGTAGTGCCGCGCATTAGAGCGTCGGCTTGGCTCTGTGACAGGCGGGGTCGACTCACTTTCGGGAAGGCGTCTACTGACCATCTCTCACCCGTCTGCAGTGAAGCCAAAGGTGCCGGCGCGTTGTCGCCCTAGCTCTGCGACTCGCTCCGCCTGTACAGATGGCGCGTGCATCGGAGGCACGCTCCCAGAGCTGCTTGCGCTCGTGCCCATGCGTCTGGCCATGCACTGGCTTGAACAGCGAGCATCTCGGGGCGCGAAGCACAGGCGGCGCAACGGCGGCGCTAGCGGTGGTCGATGTGGCTTTATGAGTCCCGCTCGGCACAGCCATGACTATACTTCGTTTCACCTTATGTGCGAGCGAAGGCAAAGCTAGAAGCGCGAGACCAGCGCTTTTTGCATTTCTCCCCAGCTCCGTGCGCTCGAGCAAAGCCTGTGCTCGGAGCTTCCGTGCTACGAGCTGGGGAGAAATGCAAAAAAGCGCTGGTCTCGCGCTTCTAGCTTTGGCTTCGCTCGCAGATAAGGTGAAACAGAGAGTATAGTTCGTGAGCGCAGATGTAAGGCACACGACCGCCGTCTCAGGGAACTGTTCCCGAGGCCCGGCCTTGGCCCAGATGCTCGCCTCTTCAAGCCAGTGTCATGGCCATACTCAGCAGTGCAGACAAACGGCATGGGCACGAGCGCGTGGCTCCTGGAAGGTGCCTACACGTCTGTCATCGCAGGGGTGGCAGGAGCATCCAGCGTTGCCCTGAGCTAGTGCTCAGCGCGTGCCTGTACCCTCGTCGTCACTCGGCGTGACTTGGGCGATGGAGTAGAGCGTCTCCTGCGTGTGAAGCTGCGACGCTCGTGCTGAGGACACCGTAGTTGCGCGCACTTCTAAGCGCGTGGGAAATCGATTGGGCGCTGACGGCGGCCTGTGCTGCCGCCTACTCAAGTCCAAAGCGCGCGTGTGTATGACGGCACTCTGGCTGCTCCTAGGGTGCCTACATGCCTGTCTGTCTCAGGGTGAAGACATCCATTGTTGCACCTGGAATGTGCCAGCGCGGCGGGCATCTCTCGCGCACTCGGTGCGTGACTTGGGCGATAAAATGGCGTCTATGGCATTAGCCGGAAGCTGCGCGGCTCGAGCTGAGTGACACCGTATTGCGCGCCCTTCCAAAATGCATAAAAAAACGATTGGGCGTGAAAATGGCTGAGATGTCACCACTCAAGCAAAAGCGCGCGTGTGTATGAAGGCACTCTAGCTGCTCCTCCGCTGCTGTCGTCGGCTGTTTTATGCCCTTCGGATGCCCTTTACGTGCACCGTATGATGCGTTCCCTTCCGCCTTGGCCTTCGTTTCATCTATACTCTGTTTCATACTTAGCGTACAACGCTGTCCAGGCTGCTCGTCTCGAGCATGGGGTTTAATCTCGCAGACCATTTGCCCGCGTTCTCGCGCAACTGAACCAACAGATAAAGCCACGCGCTCGCGCCAGTAGCTTTGACGGCGTTGTATATTAAGTATGAAACGGAGTATAGTCGCGTGTTGCTTTCATTTTCTTAAGGCGCGAGCATCATTTCGACCCACGACACTTACTTCGTAAACATATCGTGTGTTTGGGGAGAAAAGTGGACCGTGGTTTCCTTACTGTGAAAATAATATACGCGGAGCGGAACGTTCAATCTCCCGTTGGGAGCAAAGGGCAGTGTTTTAGAACGTGTTGTTATATAATCCAAGGGTTATACGCAATTTTCGTACATTTTTCACGAGGAAATGGCGGCTAACAGAGCCGGACATGCACAGGTATGAGTCGTCTGCTAGCGGGAACGCGCCCCAATTATCATAGTTGAAAATTTCTGAAAATGGCTTCTAAGTTGTAATTCAGATAACAGTGATATCAGAGACTTTGGCATCTGGTTCCCACTCTTACTGCGTAGTTTATTTTTACGGTGAAAACTTAAACACAGTTTACTTTCCATCCTGGTGGGTTTCATACCTGCGCCTGCCTTTCGTAAGACTCGTCATGAATTTGGAGAACACTGCAAATGTTGCATTTAGTATACACCTCAAACTTTGGTGGTCATGCTGTAGAGCTCTAATCAGTAACTTGCCCAATATATTGCATTTTGCAGACACTGCAGACGTGCACGGCTTGCATTCGTCATTTGACAATGACGAATTCAGTCGAGAGTGTACAAGTGAGTCTCTTAGGTTAAGTGATCGTCTGGAGACCACACCGGGGGCGGACGGAAACGCACGTTTAAGACGTTTGCTTTGTTCTAGAATATTATAGTGCCGCCTCAGTATACCATTTACATTAGGAAAGTTCGTGCTGATAGTTAGACACAGATTCATGCGTTGTAGGTCGGGTTTGGGGGGGGGGGGCCGTTCGCAATTAAGTCCTCGCGGCTCAATTGTTTAGCTTTTTGAATTGCGTCGTCACTTACACGCAAAGGATATTTTTGTTTTCCCAGCATGGTCTTTAGGTTCTGGGCGGTCGCATCAAAATCTTCCCATTTCTTGCGAATTCGTGTAAAACGGTGGGCTTGGCTGTCGGAACGCTGTTTTTACAATGGCGAGGGTGGTCGCTCTGGTAATGAAGATAATGTTGTCGATCTGCCGGTTTTACGGTAGAGATTTGTGGAGAGTTTACCATTTTCAATTTTTAAAGTTACATCTAAGAAATTGATATCCGTTTGAGAGGAGGCGTAAGTGAAGTTAATGTCCGGGTGTACAGAATTGTAACAGTCTACGAAATCCAGCAGTTCCTCATCGTTGTGTGTCCAAATAATAAAGATATCGTCTGTGTATCTCTTCTAGAAAGTTGGCCTTAGGGGGAATTCAGAAAGAAATTATCGACTCTTGCTTTTCCATAAATAGGTTAGCATAACTGGGGGCCATCTTAGTGGCCATAGCAGTTTCGCTGACTTGACTAAAATATTCATTATTAAATTCAAATGCATTAAGTTCTAAGACCAGCCTCGTTAAACAGGCAATGACGTGACAATCCGGGGTATCTGGTTTCTTATGAAGTTCCTACACGTCAATTAGAGCAGCTATTCCGTCGTTATGGGGAATGTTTGTGTTTAGAGAAGAAACATCGAGAGTGACCAGATATGCTCCCTTAGTTTCGCACTTATCCGAGATTTCTTCAGAAACTGGGTGGTGTCTTTGACATACGAATCGAGAGTTGTAGGAATTTTGCTTAATAATTTGTCTATAAAGCCGGAGATAGGTTCGGTTATTGTACCTATGCCTGATATAATTGGGCACCCTGGGTTACCAGTGTTATGAATTTTAGGAAGCATGTAGAAGTGACCTGGTGGTGGATTTAGTGATTTCATCACATTATGTTCGTTAAGGGTTATGTTTCCCGTGTCCAAGAGATCTTTCGGTTTTCACGTTAGAATGCGTGTGTGGTGAATCATTGGACCCCCCCCCCCTCCGCCCCCTCAAGATGCTCATAAAATTTTGGATCATTAGGTTGGGCCGAGCCGCTCGGCAGAGCATACCGGCGAAACTGTCGTAATACGTACAATAAACTCCTAGCATAGCAACTCCGCAAGTACGAACCTCTGACTTATTACATCTTCCCGGTTCATTGTTCTCAAACTACTCTGCCTCACCCTATATATATATAGAACATCTTGACCGAAAAATAACAACTTCGAACGCGTTCTTTTACTTTTATGCAAAGTATTAGATGGTTTACACGCGACGTCAGTCCCTCCCATCTTTCTGGTGGCCGAAAGCGAGCTACGCTCTCCGGACGCCCCTTCTCCCACCTCTTTCTGGTGGCAAGAATCGTCTCACTAACGCAGCGGAAGCTACCTTCTCACGCGCCCTTTCTCCATTATGCCCGGCCAAGTGACGTCAGTGCGCAGCTATGAATACCTAGAGATTTCCCGCTCCTGCTCGCGATAAAATTAGCCTTACCTCCTGACTCCCTGGGAACATCACGTTGTCAGCGATGCACCTACGAACCTTGAACAGCAAGAACGAAAATTAAGATTATGCGTTAGCAATTTTAATTACATTGAGGCAGGGAGGTAGGAGGCTTCTGGGGCAGACATGACGCCACCAAAGGTAAAGCCGGGTGAGACTTCCGGTTCGGAGGCACACGCCCCCAACGATGTCCAAAACCAAAGGTACTATTGGACGGAGAGGACAGCTGATTTGGCGTCAACAGCTTCATTGGTCACCCTTGGGGTGCGCTCCCACCGACCGCAACCGCTACTTCCAGCTTCACTTGGCATTTTTATCGTCTGGCTGGCTTGAGCCGGTATGTCACCCTTCTTCTCCTACCTTCATGTATTTAGGTAGTGTAATGACGAAACTGGAGAATACTTTCTTCAGAGCGTTCTCTCGATGTACCCTTTCTGTTTAGGGTGACGCCACTCGTTTGTAGTATCCCGATGCCGACAGCACGCGCCTCGCTGCGGAAAATACAAAGAAATCGCAGGAATACAAATGTCGCTGTAGCACAAGTCAACGCCAACGAGCGCGTGCAGGGACAACGCTCTTTCACGCGCTTGAGAACAAAAAACAAAAACAAAACGTTAGAAACAAAAACGGCCAGATGTCATCACCCCTAGCCAAAGCGTGCACATGAAGGCGCCC
>JAZHYW010066154.1:0-11897 GCA_037355805.1 Ixodes ricinus
CGGGAAAAACGAGATCGCGTCAATTATGTCACAAATATAAAAAATACTCTTAACGCCGCGAGAAGTCAACTAAATGTAGTGCTACCAGTTGGGAACAGATGCCAGAGTTTCAGAAGTTGGGGTTATCTTCCGACTCAATTGCTAGATAAAATTTTTTCTGAAATCTGCAACAACAACAAAAAATGGCGTTCGTTTTCATAGCCGCCGACGCAATTGTTTGTGCCGTCGCGTTATTTTTTTTTTTTTTTTTTCTCTTAAGAATCCCAGAAGTCTGTTTTGATAACTTTTTGCATCAGAAATCGTTTGGACCACAAAACGCTTCAAACTTAATCCTAGTCGCTGGCAGCCGACGCGGAAAAGAGGGGAAGGGGAGGGGCGGGGTAGTTTCGACTTTTGGGCGATGCGTAACAGACCTCAGGCGATCGAGAAAATGCGTTTCGGCTTTCTTTGCTGATGTCTTTGACACATTGCTTTCTTGTGGCCGAGTTCTCACTTCATTCTAAGTAACTAAACCAGTTAGGCGTTCCTCACCTTGCCGATTGTGGCGTTATTGAGGAATCTCCTCGTAACTCGGCCATCAGTTGCGCCCGCATCGGTCCCGGAGGCGTTCTGGCTGACCTCTTGGGCGCATCTCTGCACTACGTAATAGTTTTGCAGCTCCCACTGTTGCAGAAAGCAGAAAACAAAACAAAATGGACACAGTAAAACTAAAACAAAGAAAAACCTCTGGCCTGCAGAATCGTTATGCCCGGTTGTACCGTTACATGACCAGCGGTTTTTTTTCTTTTTTCTTTCTTTTTTTAGAAATGTTTGTTGTTTGTTAGGCGACAGAACTTCTACAACATGTGTACTCGGTGAAACCTCCACGCGGTAACTCCAGATATATTTGATAATTACTTCGCGAAAACTTATTTTACCTGCTCATCAACCAGTTTGACCGCGTTGTTGAACTTGACCAGCATTTCCCTATTCGGGCCGCACGTTTCCGTGAAATTTAGCCATCCGCTGGGACTTTATTGTTGCCCGAGCTTTTATGCATCCGGTCCGTTGAATACGTTGTCAACGTTGTTAAAACAGTGTCCCTCTGGAACAAACATATCTAGAAAAGTGTTTGTAAAGCTATGGCGGTGGATGATTAATAAAGATAAAGATGCCGGTCAAAAAGAAGCTACTTTTTTTTTAATCAGCGATATTTTTACAGCTGCTTCAAAAAGCGTTTCTGCTCAACCGCCCTCCTCGAAACATTAAGGCAGAAGGCGACGTGCTGGCCGTGTGTGTGGCCGGTAGCGGTGCGATATATTGCGGCCTAAATGGCATCTGGGTGTTCCCGAAAAATGATTTTGTGTTCTTTCATCGCAAAAATATGCTACGCATCGCCGAACGCTTATCCTCCGCCCGAATGTACCGCTAGTGGTCCGAAACATATGCCAAAGTTACAGAACTAACTGTTATCTTATCCACCAGTAGCAAGCAAGTTTCGGTAAATTTTTGAGTTTTCTTGTGTTCACTCCCCATTTCCTTTTTTTTCTGTTTGCATTTTAAATGTGCATATTTAAGTCTGGCTTATTTCCTGTTTTGTGCTCGGTCGTTTCCGCTTCAAGTTGGCAATCGCTTCAACTTTGAGCTGGGGCACGTGACAATTCCTATTCCGGTAAAATATTCCTGCCACAGCACTTCCTTCAACGATTGAAACAAATGTTCTTGAGATAATAATCACCATATACTGAGAAATGTACGTAAAACAAGGTAGTACCACATACTTTCAATCAAAATGTATTTGCAAGATTATAACATTTTTTTCCAAAAGTAATTGAAATACAGTATCTGGAGTATAGTATTTGAGATCCGCACAAGTCTGCTATTTTCCCATTCAAAGTTTTCACAAATTGGGGTTAACTTTTTTAATAATAACATAACGGTCAGTTCTGAAACTTAGGTTCAGTATCACTGCGTGTGCTACTGAACCATAAAGGCGGAAAACTATGGAAGATGCCCTTTTCAAAGATGCGCGCCCTCTAAAGGCTGCTGCGCAAATTATTCTGCGGTCCCCCATTGTTTGGGCACGTACTCTACCCATGTATTGGACACGAGAGCTGCTTCGGCGTTCGGCGAGGACCCGGATATAATCACACGCTTCGTGCCCCAGAAATCGCGACCGCCAATGTTACTTGAGCGGGTTTCTCAAAAGGGTATACAGTATTCAGCTAATAATGCCCACTTCATGCACCACGCATCAGAGGCCCCCTGGCAAGCGGTTGTACAGCGCCGCCCAAATTTCTCATCTCCAGCTGTGACACTAGATTCCCTGCGGGGCTAACTTCCGGCTGTATAAAAATACAAACAGTTACAACTACCTTTACTCCGCAAGGCATAACATCTAATTGTCGAATTACCAGGCTGCGCTGAAGTTTGGGGTACTTTTGTTAGGACACAGTTTATGAACATTTCCACTGCTAAGGAACTACTTCAAGTTACTTCGTAAACGATTCGCATTACCGCTGGTAGTTTAGGCTGCACAGAAGACAAATGTAATGATGTATCGTCGTGGTAAATGATCTAGGTCCTTTTCTGCCTCCTACTTGCCTGACCTTTCGTTGTTTTCACGTAGATACACGCATGAACCTAGGAAACAAACATAACATGCTATTATAAAATCATATAACCGGTAAGAATAATAATCATAAGAAGAATAAAAACCAGAACTTTACTAAGAATATTAAGGATCACAGTAATTTTTATAATAATAGTGATCATTACAAAAAATTATAATATTAATAATAAGCAAAGGAAACATATACCACGAATTCGTGCGATGCAAAATTTCAGACATATGCCAAAAATGCAAGGGGCGACTATGTTCTTTCTTATTAACTCTGTAATTAATTATTTTTATTTAATAATTCTAACTGTTATAATCTCTCTTGAAAATAAAGCTTTATAGCCAGTTTCTCGAAGCCTCCTGTAGGCAAATAAAAATATACAGCCGATATTTTCACCGAGTGAAAGGTCTCAAATTAGGATGATTTCAAAACATCCGCTTTATGAGCACGTTAAAAGCATTCATATCGAGTGCCGTGCATGCCGACGGGCACGCATAGAATCTGGAGCCTATGCTGAATCGCCCATTCAACTAAAGCTATCGTTCTACATGTCTTCAAAATGTCATTTGAGACTAATGATACTGTGTTCTTCATCTTTATAATCAAAATTTACCAACATCCCAGTCCTCACCTAAGCACAAACTCCAGAAAGTTGGACGTTTACTCCCTTGTGCATTTCGAGATAGCAGAACACACTCGGACAAACATCAGATACAGATGCGGAGGCATGCACCAGAAAAAGATAAACGCAAAATCAAATTGAAAAAAAAAAAATTCACATATGAATTTCTGTTTGAAACCAGTTGCGAGAGCCAAAATAGGTTGAAAACGCCTGTTTTCAATCGTGTTCAAAAATAAAAACAACTGCAGTTGATTGTAAGCTGTGGTTCAAGTGAACACTGAGAATCTGCACTCACTTGGATGTAGGCTGTCAAATCGCCTTGCTTCATCGCATCAAAGAGCTGCTCCTGCATTTGTTCTGGTGACTGCCCCTGAAACAGTTCCTGTTGGCACTCCGGCAGGAGTGCCTCGTACTCTTTTTGATCCTTTAGTTTTTGGGGATTTTTAGGAGCAACAAAAATGGTGAACTTCATTAGAGGCGGGAGATCACAGAAACAAGAGAAAGAGCTTAGCAGAAAAAATAAAAACACGAAGAAAGGACAAACACAATAACGTCTTTCCTATACAAACTTCCAAGGTTGCTAGAATGTGAGTTAATGCGCAGGCGCGCGGGAGCACCGTCACAATAGTACACTGTTGTAACATTGATAAAACACAAAGACAATGTAAACCGAAAACGAGGGCAGACGCAACATGTCAAAATGAGCCGTCCCATTTATTCTGTTTTGGTTTTTCATTGTCTCACCGTTTTTTCAGTGTGAGCGCACGTTATTTCACTTGCTCATAAACTCGCATTTTAACAAACTTACAAAGTTATATGAGTAAAATGCTAACAATTATACATAAGCAGCTTAATGTATAATCGTTCTCACTTCCTTCTATCAATAGAGCAGAATTTGCAGGAAAGCGCTGAAACCCTCCTGGAATCTTTCGAATGGCAATCTCCGCTGAACTACTGAGTACCGAGACTTGTAAGCCAAACGTAGACTGATTTTAGGCGTTTTCAGGCGGCTCCTCTAAATGACACAAGTAGGTTGGTAGTCTGACTTTACAGTCGCTTCGAGATGATAACGACAACAACGGAGCGTAATAACAGTCCTATTTTGTTGCAGTTCATATCACCTCCAAGTGCATTCGATACCGATGCATGCAGACGTCCAGCTGGAAATTAAAAGTAATAAAACAAGTTAGTTCTCACACGAAAATACGTAGTACTATACAAGTCTAAACACAATAGCTAGATAGAAATTGACAATATCACGCGATCTTCAGATTAGCAACAGTGGACATTTATTGCGGGTACCATTGACTTCCTTTTGAAGCTTGATGACACTCTTTCGTTATACGTTTTTTCGTTCAATTTTACGCAACGAGTAATAACCGAAACTAAATTCGGAGCTATGAGCCACAGCGGCGTTTCACTGACATAGATAACGCAGAAAATGGTGCGAGAGGTTTCTTCGGCTGCTTCTCGTGGGATATGTTCAACAGTGCTGTGCACTCTAGATGTAGTGGTATCTTAGGATCAAGACAAATACCAGTACCACGCATTGGTGTGTTAATATTATTTTAAAATATAGTAGCCACGATAAACTTTTGTTATAGAGATATTTAGGAACGTTCAAACATTACTGCCTCTATAAATGTACCACAACAAAAAAAATTGACACTAAAGCTAGCTTGCTAAATTATTCCTGCATTGCTGTAAACTGCTGAATTACTCTTCTGTTCTCACTTTAAGGTCTACTGGCTAGTGCTGTTATTGGCGTGGAAAGTCCAGCAACCGTGACAACGGCAGTAAAATCGGATGCGTATCTATACATATACCTACATTAAAAAACACAAGCTTTTAAAGTGATTTGAAAGATGAGCATGATGGTGATTATGTACGATACAATAAGGAATACTGGTGCGAATTTATAGCTTTTATATCAATTTCACTTCATGGGCAAGCCTTCGGGCAAGAGCAATACAGGGCCAGGTTGTGTGCTTCACCGGTGCCTTTCATTGCATTATTGCAGGATCATGAAATGTAAAGTAGTGCCAAATTTCAATCACTGGTCAATTTTAAAACATTTAACATCATCTTTTTTTTTACAATATTCGCACTCTTTTTGCGCCTTCTTGTATTCACATGACGTCCCTTCCCGTCAAATCGAGATACTCCTCTCATTGGGACTCACTCAATCAGTTTGGTTTTCCCTTCAGGTATTCAAAGTGCACGGTGACCGTGAATAACTATATAGCTAACGTTAATTTCATGTAAATCTTAAAAAGAAAACTTACGCTTTCTGTATAGCCTAGATCAGATAATAAATATAAAATTAACAGCTCTTACAGACTTTTTGCGTTGTTACAGAAACACTAAACCCTGAAAAAAAACTATTTTTTACCTGCCTAGAACAAACTTGTCTCAATATAAATTTTTATTGAAAAAATAAAACTGTTTGCCCAATATTTATGTTACAGTACCAATTTTTCGATTTGCGCTAGAACTCGAAATTGTACCCCTGTAGGACGAGGATGATTGCATTTGTACCGAACTACTGTGCGCTCGGAGCTTTAGTGAACTCAGAGCGCACACTACTTGGGTACCAATGTTTTCATCATCATCCCACACAGGTACAATTTCGGTTCCGCTCAGAAAATAAAAATATCGTGTCGTAAAACAAATATTGTGCAAAAAAACTTTCTTTAAACGAACATTTATTTTGAGACATGCCTGTCCTAACCAGGTAGAAAAAAAAACCTTCCTATGTTCAGTGTTTCTCTATAGTATATACAGCCTAATCTAGAGTGACATCAGCCATTGATATTTTTTTCTAGTGTTCTGATCAGCATACATATAAGGTTGTGACCGCAGCTTTTCTTGGATTACAATTTTTAATGATACATTCAACTGGAAAGCTCGCCGCAGTATTTTAATATTCTTATTTATAAGTGCGAAATTGTGTGACTCGTAGGGAATCTAATTAATATCTTGTAGTTAGAGGCTAGCTCACCTTCTGCCTAAGTTCTTGGTGTCGTGTGCTCAACTTCCTCGCCTCCTGGACGATGTCCTTAGTTACCTGCCCTCGTGCGTTTTCGGCCGCTTCAGGAAGGGCTTCCTTCAGGCATTGCGCACGTACCTTCTCCAAGTCTAATTCCTCCTGGAACAATGACTAATTATGTTTGCTTCACAATGCAAATCACGACACTCAAAATTCAATACGCATTGTCAACCATAAGTGCCCTTGAAAGGAACATGATGAGGTGAACTCTCAGTGTTGCAGCGAAAAAATTTACAGAGGACAAGGAGCAGTGGGATTTCATTGAAAGGGGCGGCGTCTCCAGAAATGGTGTATATGGCGTGTTAGCGTATAATGATATAACGAACAGGCTGCTCATGGTCTAACAGAAAAACAGCCGGCATGCCGGTTGTCTGCTTTTGTTCGGAAAAACGCTTCCAAACGCTAAATAAACTTGCTCTTTAAAAAAAAAGAAAAAAGAAACTTGCAGTTTTTTTATTCGGGTGAAGAAGGAAGACCAGCGAAGCTGTACTATTGTGGGAATGAAGTAATGGCCGGCCGCAAATCGGCAAGCCAGAGTGGAAAAGCTGGAGAGGTTGCCGCCATCTATGAGCGACGGCGGCAACCAGAAAACCAGCAAGTCGGTCATCTGGTTGCCTCCGTCATAGGGGGGTCGATGGCCGAGTGGGCTAGCACACACCAGCTTGGAGCACGTGGAGCGAAAGCTCGCGCTGCAGAACCCAGGCTCCTGGGCTCAATCCCCACTTCTGCCGTTTCGGTCTGGATGAGCATCGTACCGGCGTGCGGTCGTGTACCCCCGTCGCTCATAGATAGCAGTAGCTGTCCAGAGTTTAATGTTATCATATGTTTGCTGACGGGCACGAGCCTGGGGAAACTAGCCCTTAAGAACTCCGCTAACAAATAAAAAAAATAAAAAAAAGATTGGTGGCTGTCAGTAGACCCTTTTTCAAAAGTCAGAGTCACCTTGTGGCAGTCCCAAGAGACTTCCAATATTGCCGCTCTAATGGCGGTGATAGGAGCTCGTGCTCTGCTAAACCAAGCACCCTCGATTTCGCGAGTCAAAGGTGACGTTAAAGAACCCACACCTCTTGCCCTTTCTGCTCTGCGCATTGGAAGACGTTCGCATTTTCTGGTGTGGAGATGCTTTGTAGTGCCGCCATTAGAGCGTCGGTTTGGCTCTGTACAGGGTGGGGTAGGACTCACTTTCGGGAAGGGTCTATTGACTCACTTCACCCGCGAGTGCCAAAGCGCCCGCTTTGGTCGCGCCCTGCTTTGCGCTCCTCCCGACAGATGGCGGTGCATCTCAGCTGCTCCCAGAGCTGCTTGGCTGAGAGAGTTTGGCCATACATTGGTTTGAATAGGCGAGCATCTCGGGGCCAACCACAGGCCGCGAAACAGCCCCCTAGCGGTGGTCGTGTGCTTTAAATTTGTGACATGACTATACTTCGTTTCACCTTATGTGCGAGCGAAGGCAAAACTGGAAGCGCGAGCACGGAAGCTCCGTGCGTTCAGGCTTTGCTCGAGCGCACGAGCTGGGGAGAAATGCAAAAAGCGCTGGTCTCGCGCTTCTAGCTTTGGCTTCGCTCGCAGATAAAGTGAAACGAAGTATAATTTGAGCCGTGCCGAGCGGGACTCCGCGTCTCAAGACGCTCGCGCACCCCACCCTTTGCACTGCTTTCTTTCAGCCAGTCTCAGGACGCTGTTCTAGCAGTGCAGACAAAGGCATGGGCACGAGCGCGTGGCTTTGGAAAGTGCCTCCTATGCACGAGGTCTCGTACAAACAAAAGCGTTTCGCTGAGCTAGGCTCACGCGCCTGTGCCTTTGTCTTCACTGCAGACATTTGTGAGATGGAGCAGAGGTCTCCTGATTGGTCGACGCTGTGTCACAAATTTAGTTTACGCTCTAAGCGTGGGGAATATTCGGCGCTGGCGGCGGCCTTTGCTCCGCCTATTGTCCAAACTCTCCTAATATACGGCTCCTGGCTGCTCCTAGAGGTGCCTACATGTCTGTCTGTCTCAGGGTGAAGACATCCATTGTTGCACTGAATGTGCCAGCGCGTGACGCTCTCGCGCACTCGGTGCGTGACTTGGGCGATAAAATGGCGTCTATGCACTAGCTAAAGCTGCGCGCTCGAGCTGAGGGACACCGTATTGCGCGCACTTCAAAATGCATAAAAAAACGATTGGGCGTGAAAATGGCTGAGATGTCACCACTCAAGCAAAAGCGCGCGCTGTGTATGAAGTGCACGCTAGCTGCTCCAGGGTGCCTACATGTCTGTCTGTCTCAGAATGAAGACATCCATTGTTGCACTGAATGTGCAGCGCGTGACGCTCTCGCGCACTTGATGCGTGACTTGGGCTATAAAATGGCGTCTATGCATTAGCCAAAGCTGCCCGCTCGAGCTGAGTGACACCGTATTGCGCGCCCTTCAAAATGCATAAAAAAACGATTGGGCGTGAAAATGGCTGAGATGTCACCACTCAAGCAAAAGCGCGCGTGTGTATGAAGGCACTCTAGCTGCTCCTCCGCTGCTGTCGTCGGCTGTTTTATGCCCTTCGGATGCCCTTTACGTGCACCGTATGATCGCGTTCCCTTCCGCCTTGGCCTTCGTTTCATCTATACTCTGTTTCCATACTTAGCGTACAACGCTGTCAAAGCTGCTGTCTCGAGCATGGGGTTTAATCTCGCAGACCATTTGCCACGCGTTCTCGCGCAACTGAACCAACAGATAAAGCCACGCGCTCGCGCCAGTAGCTTTGACGGCGTTGTATATTAAGTATGAAACGGAGTATAGTCGCGTGTTGCTTTCATTTTCTTAAGGCGCGAGCATCATTTCGACCACGACACTTACTGTAAACATATCGTGTGTTTGGGAGAAAAGTGGACCGTGGTTTCCTTACTGTGAAAATAATATACGCGGAGCGGAACGTTCAATCTCCCGTTGGGAGCAAAGGGCAGTGTTTTAGAACGTGTTGTTATATAATCCAAGGGTTATACGCAATTTTCGTACATTTTTCACGAGGAAATGGCGGCTAACAGAGCCGGACATGCACAGGTATGAGTCGTCTGCTAGACGGGAACGCGCCCCAATTATCATAGTTGAAAATTTCTGAAAATGGCTTCTAAGTTGTAATTCAGATAACAGTGATATCAGAGACTTTGGCATCTGGTTCCCACTCTTACTGCGTAGTTTATTTTTACGGTGAAAACTTAAACACAGTTTACTTTCCATCCTGGTGGGTTTCATACCTGCGCCTGCCTTTCATAAGACTCGTCATGAATTTGGAGAACACTGCAAATGTTGCATTTAGTATACACCTCAAACTTTGGTGGTCATGCTGTAGAGCTCTAATCAGTAACTTGCCCAATATATTGCATTTTGCAGACACTGCGCTCAAGCACGTAAGCCACATTTGAAAAGTCATATGTCAGGTTCCGTCAATTTTTAAGGACAATGCAGCGAATGTCAGTGCGCAGAGTGTACAAGTTGCAGTCGTCTTTACGGGTTAACGGTGATCTTGTCATGGATGCGAACCACACCGGGGTGGACGGAAAACGCACGTTTAAGACGTTTGCTTTGTTCTAGAATATTATAGTGCTGCCTCAGTATACCATTTACATTAGGAAAGTTCGTGCTGATAGTTAGACACAGATTCATGCGTTGTAGGTCGGGTTTGGGGGGGGGGGCTGTTCGCAATTAAGTCCTCGCGGTTCAATTGTTTAGCTTTTTGAATTGCGTCGTCACTTACACGCAATGGATATTTTTGTTTTCCCAGCATGGTCTTTAGGTTCTGGGCGGTCGCATCAAAATCTTCCCATTTCTTGCGAATTCGTGTAAAACGGTGGGCTTGGCTGTCGGAACGCTGTTTTTACAATGGCGAGGGTGGTCGCTCTGGTAATGAAGATAATGTTGTCGATCTGCCGGTTTACGGTAGAGATTTGTGGAGAGTTTACCATTTTCAATTTTTAAAGTTACATCTAAGAAATTGATATCCGTTTGAGAGGAGGCGTAAGTGAAGTTAATGTTCGGGTGTACAGAATTGTAACAGTCTACGAAATCCAGCAGTTCCTCATCGTTGTGTGTCCAAATAATAAAGATATCGTCTGTGTATCTCTTCTAGAAAGTTGGCCTTAGGGGGAATTCAGAAAGAAATTTCGACTCTGCTTTTCCATAAATAGGTTAGCATAACTGGGGGCCATCTTAGTGGCCATAGCAGTTTCGCTGACTTGACTAAAATATTCATTATTAAATTCAAATGCATTAAGTTCTAAGACCAGCCTCGTTAAACAGGCAATGACGTGACAATCCGGGGTATCTGGTTTCTTATGAAGTTCCTACATGTCAATTAGAGCAGCTATTCCGTCGTTATGGGGAATGTTTGTGTTTAGAGAAGAAACATCGAGAGTGACCAGATATGCTCCCTTAGTTTCGCACTTATCCGAGATTTCTTCTAGAAACTGGGTGGTGTCTTTGACATACGAATCGAGAGTTGTAGGAATTTTGCTTAATAATTTGTCTATAAAGCCGGAGATAGGTTCGGTTATTGTACCTATGCCTGATATAATTGGGCACCCTGGGTTACCAGTTTTATGAATTTTAGGAAGCATGTAGAAGTGACCTGGTGGTGGATTTAGTGATTTCATCACATTATGTTCGTTAAGGGTTATGTTTCCCGTGTCCAAGAGATCTTTCGGTTTTCACGTTAGAATGCGTGTGTGGTGAATCATTGGACCCCCCCTCCGCCCCCTCAAGATGCTCATAAAATTTTGGATCATTAGGTTGGGCCGAGCCGCTCGGCGAGCATACCGGCGAAACTGTCGTAATACGTACAATAAACTCCTAGCATAGCAACTCCGCAAGTACGAACCTCTGACTTATTACATCTTCCCGGTCCATTGTTCTCAAACTACTCTGCCTCACCATATATATATATATAGAACATCTTGACCGAAAAATAACAACTTCGAACGCGTTCTTTTACTTTTATGCAAAGTATTAGATGGTTTACACGCGACGTCAGTCCTCCCATCTTTCTGGTGGCCGGAAGCGAGCTACGCTCTCCGACGCCCCTTCTCCCACCCCTCTTCTGGTGGCAAGAATCGTCTCATTAACGCAGCGGAAGCTACCTTCTCACGCGCTCCTTTCTGCCATTATGCCTGGCCAAGTGACGTCAGTGCAAGCTATGAATACCTAGAGATTTCGCGCTCCTGCTCGCGATAAAATTAGCCTTACCTCCTGACTCCCTGGGAACATCACGTTGTCAGCGATGCACCTACGAACCTTGAACAGCAAGAACGAAAATTAAGATTATGCGTTAGCAATTTTAATTACATTTAGGCACGGAGGTAGGAGGCTTCTGGGGCAGACATGACGCCACCAAAGGTAAAGCCGGGTGAGACTTCCGGTTCGGAGGCACACGCCCCCAACGATGTCCAAAACCAAAAGGTACTATTGGACGGAGAGGACAGCTGATTTGGCGTCAACAGCTTCATTGGTCACCCTTGGGGGCGCTCCCACCGACCGCAACCGCTACTTCCAGCTTCACTTGGCATTTTTCTCGTTTGGCTGGCTTGAGCCGGTATGTCGCCTCTCTTCCTCCTACCTTCATGTATTTAGGTAGTGCAAGACGAAACTGAGTATTAATTC